>ONZH01021299.1:0-258352 GCA_900303285.1 Rhinella marina | reverse complement strand
GCTAAACCCAAACAGAGAATTAACTCATGAAGTGCTGGCTGACAAGACCAGCACTTCAATTCCCTATTGCTCGTCTCTAGGGGGCGGAGAGGTCCGGCGACGTCGTGCAGAGGGGGAGCACGACGCCGACCTCGCGTGACAGTACCCCCCCCCTTCACGAGGGGCCACCGGACCCTTACCAGCGGGAGCAGGCTTATCGGGATGCTGCAGATGGAACTTTCGGATGAGCGAGTCTGCATGCATCCTGGTCAACGGTACCCAAGACCTGTCCTCAGGACCGAACCCCTTCCAATGTACGAGGTACTGGAAGGAATTCCGGACCCTTCTCACATCCACAATTCTGGCAATCTCATGCTCCATTTGTCCTGCTACCTCAACCGGAGGCGGAGACTGTTCCTCAGGACCAACGGGAGCAACATAACGTTTGAGCAAAGACACATGAAAAACATTATGAACACGAAGGGAGTCGGGTAAACATAACCTAAAAGAAACCGGATTGATCACCTTGGTGATCCTGTAAGGACCAATGAAGCGAGGTGCAAACTTGTAGGATGGTACCCTCATATGTTGAGATTTTTAGTCGATAACCATACCTTATCCCAACCTTAAAATTCACACCCTTAGACGTTTTCTATCAGCCTTAGCTTTTTGAACTCTTGGCCTTTTTCCAGGTTCGACTGAACCTGTGCCCAAACTGTGCACAGTTCTTGAGAAAAATCATTGACATCTGGGACAACCGACGCAGATGGGGAAAAGGAGCTAAAGCGTGGATGAAAACCCATATTGCAGAAAAACGGCGACATCCAGAGGATGAATTAACACGATTATTAATTGCAAATTCAGCCAGAGACAGGAATCTGGCCCACACATGTTGTTATCAGAAACATAACATCTAGATATTGCTCAACGGATTGGTTAAGACGTTCAGTCTGACCATTGGTCTCCGGATGAAAGGCTGATGAAAAGGACAAAGAGATACCAATCTTATTACAGAACGCCCTCCAGAACCTAGACACAAACTGTACTCCCCTATCAGAAACGATATTCTCAGGAACACCATGTAGTTTGACAATATTATCAATGAACACGGACGCCAAGACCTCGCAGAGGGTAATTTACACAAAGGAATAAAATGACACATTTTTGCTGAATCTGTCAACCACCACAAATATCATGGTTTTACCCTCAGAGCACGGCAAGTCCGTGATAAAGTCGCATGGACAGATGTGACCAAGGTCTACTAGGTATGGGTAAAGGATGTAACTCACCGATAGGTCCGTGTCTTGGAATTCTTGGACCTGGCACAAGTGTTTACACGCAGTTACAAAAGCCTGAACATCTCTGGAGATTGACGGCCACCAATACTGCCTAGAGACCAACTCCTTGGTGGCATTGATGCCAGGATGTCCACACAAAACAGAATTATGGCACTCACCCCAGCAGTCGCAACCGCAAATGAGCACGGCACAAACAATTTGTCATTGGGGGTACCAATGGGAGCAAGATGTTGTCCTGCCGCAGATTTCAGAAGCGAGGTCAGATGAGGTAGCGGCCACGATGATATCAGCTGGCAGGATGGGCTCAGGAGGGACGTCAGGAGGCTGATACGCCTGGAAACTTCGGGATAAGGCATCGGCCTTAACGTTCTTGCTCCGGTCTGAAGGTAACACAAAATCAAAACGAGTAAAGAACAAAGCCCACCTCGCCTGTCTAGGATTCAATCGCTTAGCCGATTCTAGAAACATTAAATTCTTATGATCCGTGAGGACCGTAATGCGGGTGAAATGCCCCTTCTAAAAATGACGCCATTCCTCAAATGCCCACTTGATTGCAAGTAACTCCCTATTCCCAATATCATAATTCCTCTCGGCAGGAGAGAACTTGCGGGAGAAGAAGGCGCATGGCATAAGATTAGTTAAGGTGGAAGACCCCTGGGACAGTACAGCCCCACACCATCCTCAGACGCATCCACCTCAACTACAAAAGGCTTACTTTGATCAGGCTGGACCAGCACAGGAGCATTAATAAAACACTGCTTTAACCTTTCAAAGGCCTCAATTGCTGCAGGGGGCCAATTGACCAGATCAGCCCCCTTGTGAGTCAAATCCGTAATGGGTTTGGCTACCACTTGAAAAATTTTTGACAAATTTACGATAAAAATTAGCAAACCCCAGAAATCGCTGGAGCGCCTTCAAAGAGGAAGGTCGCACCCAATCCACAATGGCCTGTACTTTAACTGGGTCCATTTTGAAAGAAAAAGGGGTGAGAATGTATCCCAAAAAGGCCACTTCCTGAACACCAAAGGTACACTTTTCCCCTTTAACAAACAACTTGTTTTCACGCAACACCTCCAGCACTTGCCTAGTGTGAGATACGTGACTCTCCCAGTCTGCAGAAAAAATCAGGATGTCATCAATATAGACAATTACAAATTTCCCAATAAATGGTCTAAAATGTCATTGACAAAGTTTTGGAAAGTTGCCGGAGCGTTACTTAACCCAAAAGGCATTACCAAGTACTCATAATGACCCTCCGGGGTATTAAAACGCAGTTTTCCATTCGTCCCCTCACGAATCCTGATTAGGTTGTATGCCCCCTTCAAATCCAGCTTGGTGAACCAACAGGCCCCCTGGACCTGAATTCAGCAAGTCAGGAATAAGGGGCAACGGGTATCTGTTTTTAACAGTGATTTTATTGAGCTCCCTGTAATCGATACAGGGCCTCAATCCTCCATCCTTTTTACCAACAAAGAAAAAACCTGCCCCCATGGGAGAAACTGAAGGCCGGATGTGACCCTTGGCCAGACTCTCTTTGAGATAATCCCTCATGGACAGACGTTCAGGAGTAGAGAGATTATAAATGCGACCTTTGGGATATTTGGATCCCTCAATAAGGTCGATGGCGCAATCATATTGCCGGTGAGGAGGGAGGAACTCAGTCTCGGACATGGAAAACACGTCCGAAAAATCGCCAATATACTTGGGCAAGGAAAGAGACTCAGTGGTACCTCCCAACTGCAATACTGATCTACAACATTTGTCACAATTCATTCCCATTTTTCCAATTCACCTACCGACCAGTTGATCACAGGGTTGTGGTCCTGTAACCAAGGCAGACCTAAAACAAGGTCGGCAGGTAAATCCTTTAATACAAGGAAGGAGCAAGTCTCAGTATGGGTAATTCCTACAGTTAATACAACCTCAGGAGTACAAAACTCCACTCTCCCATTATTCAATGGAGTGGAATCCAGTGCGATAATTTGAATTACCTCCCTTAAGGAATTATAGGCACACCCACAGATTGCACAAAATCATAATCAATAAAATTAGCAGCAGAACCTGAATCCACAATGCTTCACCGGATCTCTTGAGTTGGTTATAAGAAATGTAAATAGGTAACAAGATTTTCTTTCTTACCACCGCAGGGGGTACCTTACTTCCAGGAACAGACCTTTTTGAGAGCAGAAGTCTCGGACACTGCTGGAGCCAGTGGTTCATCTCACCGCAGTAAAAACAGGCCCCTCTCAGGCGTCTCTGATCCCTCATAGTAACTCCCAACTGCATAGGCTCCTCCTGGACGTTGATAGGAGACGGGCTCTGAAGAGGAACTTCGGACAACACGGCAACTTGAGGGGCAACAGAACGTTCCTTTTGTCTCTCCCTAAACCGTCGGTCAAGTTTGATAACTAAGGTCATAGTCGCCTCTAAGGTGTCAGGAGTAGGATAACTAACTAGTAAATCCTTCAGATGGTCAGACAGTCCCACCCTAAACTGGCTTCTCAAAGCAGGGTCATTCCATTTAGAGGACACACACCATTTTCTGAACTCAGCACAGTAATCCTCAACTGGACGGTTATCCTGCCGAATGTCTCTGAGCTGAGTTTCAGCTACAGCGGCCAAGTCAGGTTCTTCATATAAAAAGACCTAGGGCCCGGAAAAAAGCCTCCACAGACAATAGACAAGGGGAGTCAGGTGGCAATGAGAAAGCCCACTCCTGCGGATCACCTTGCAGCAAGGAAATAATTATTCCTACCCGCTGCTGCTCAGAACCCGAGGAGTGTGAGCGTAAACGGAAATATAATTTACAACTTTCCTTAAAGGAACGGAAAGTCCTTCGGTCCCCAGAAACCGATCGGGCAATTTTACATGGGGTTCAATATTGGGGTTTGGCATGGAGGGAACGACTGCGGGTGCAGTCCGCAGCTGCTCCTGATGTTGGAGTCTCCCGGCCAAATCCTGGATCATCTGAGCCATGTTACTCATCTGGTCCGTGAGTACTCGCAACGACTCCATTAGGTATGGCCTGTGATTCTGTCACGACAGGGAAACAAGGGATAGTGTGCCCTGTCTGAACCCCACCTCTTTCCCTGCCTACTTACAGTAGATGCCCTAGGCGACAAAACCGTAACTTGGAGACAGTCCCTATGCTGAGTACGTGCACAGGGAAGGGAAGGGAACACAGGGAAAGACGAACACAGACAGAAACAAACACAACAGCAGAATCGTCAGCAAGCCAAGTCAAGAACAGGAGGTCACGTCAAATACCGAGGGGAATCACAAAAGCGTAGTCCAAAGCCAAAATCCAATACACCAATAATCCAACAGCAAGGTCCAACACACAGCACTGATCTCAGAAGACTAATCACAGGCATCTGAGTGAGGCAGTTGCCATCTTTAAATAGCCCGCCCAGGATCATGTGATGTGGCCAGCATCACATGACCTGAGGCGGAGCAAGCTGTCCAAACAATATGTAAAGTAGCCATGTGGTGTGATCAGCACCACATGGCTAAACCCAAACAGAGAATTAACTCATGAAGTGCTGGCTGACAAGACCAGCACTTCAATTCCCTATTGCTCGTCTCTAGGGGGCGGAGAGGTCCGGCGACGTCGTGCAGAGGGAGCACGACGCCGACCTCGCGTGACATATAAATACAATGTCCAGCAGATGACACAGTAAGGGTAACAGGAGTGGACCAAAACTACCCGCCCCCCCCCCCACATACACACACACACACACTATGCTACATAAACCCCAGTTACTGACCTTGACCCCTCCAGTAAACCACATTCCCTTCAAAGAGGACCTAGAATTTTTTTTTTCAAATTTTTTGTTAAACCTGGGGGCATGTCTTATAGTCTGGTGTGTCTTATAAAGTGAAAAATACGGTACATGATCACTACTCAAGAGTTCATTTCATGCTACAGAGTTAAATATTGAGATTTATTGCCTAAGCACTCAAATTGTACAGTTTTCTCTTTGTACTTGTGCACTATAAATCCCTAATGGATATGTATGGGCAGCATAAAGTTAAAACGGACAGTCTTAGGATAGTTGCCAGGGTGATGGGCTGGTCTCAACCCTCTGTTTAGAACGTCTTTGCTGAGAAGGCTTACAGTGAGGATGTGTATGTGTGAGCTCTTGAAAACTAGGCCTAGTCCAGCCTAGTCTAGTCCTAGTCCCCGAGCCTGAAAGCTTCCAGAGAAGCAACTTAACTGAAAGACTAAGGCCTCATGCACACGGCCGTTGCTCAGCCGTTCTGTGCATTGGAGACCACATGGTAATGATCATTTATACCAAAGAAATTACTGCTTGTGGTCTGTGTATATTGCTTTGGTGCCCACCGCACTTTGAAGATAGACTGACAATCCGATCTAAGTTCTGCACCCCACAGATTGGGCATTGAATAAGGTGTTAATGAGAATGGAATTGCATACCAGTGGGTATTTGGGAAGCATACAAAGTATATTTAGAGAGGGACTGAAGAAGGATTACCACCATCACTGTTAGTGGCTATATGCAACCAGGTGTGGACTGGCCAATAGGGGTACAGGGGAATCCCCCAGTGGGCCCCTGAGCAAGGTGGGGCCCCTAGTCTCCCACCCCATGCACAAGTGGCACATAACACAGTAGACTTAGTGCACTATATACATATATTCAATGTACAGCACCTCAACCAGCCTATGTTCATATAAAGAAGCAATAGATTATTAAAGAAACTCCCCTGTTTATTATTATACACACAATCAGAGCTGAGATGACTGAATAATAAAAAAAACCTCACCTTTTCCACTTGTTCGCGGCACAGCCGGTCCGGTGTCTTCTTTCTTCTTTCACCTTGCAGGACCTGCAAAGGGACCTTTGGTGATGTCACCGCGCGGTGAGCGCGCTCACCACGTGGTGACTGCGGTGACGTCACCAAAGGTCCTTTTGCAGGTCCTGCAAGGCTGGGAAAGAAGAAAGAAGACACCAGACCGGCTGTGCCACGAACAAGTGGAAAAGGTGAGTTTGTTTTTATTATTTTTAACTCTAAAGGCCATTTTAAAAGTTAAAATAACTTTGTTGGACTGCCTCAAACTGTTTGAGTCAAACATAAATTATGTTTGACTCAAACAGTTTGAGGCAGTCCAACAAAATCCCGGACGATTTTCAAATTCCCCCCGGACATTTTTTTAATGCCCAAAAGTAGGACATGTCCGGGGAAAAGAGGACGTCTGGTCACCCTACTCAAAGTTGCTGCAGGGACCTCCATATTCATCTGGTAGCATCTTGCTGCAGTGTGAGCAGGTACCGTATTTTTCGCTTTATAAGACGCACCCTTTGATAAGACGCACCCCAGATTTTAGAGTAGGAAAATAAGAAAAAAATATTTTTCATCACACCTTATATCAGACGCCCCATATATTTCAGGACATCACATCAGACCCCCATATCAGCCCTCCATGTCAGAACCCCATTAGCCCTTCATGTCAGACCCCCATCAGACCTCAGATCAGCCCATCAGCCCCCTTATCAGCCCACTGTGCCCCCATATCAGCCCACTGTGCCCCCATATCAGCCCACTCTGCCCCATCAGACCTCAGATCAGCCCACTGTGCCCCCATATCAGCCCACTGTGCCACATCAGACCTCAGATCAGCCCATCAGCCCCCATATCAGTCCACTGTGCCCCCATATCAGCACACTGTGCCCCCATCAGGCCTCAGATCAGCCCATCAGCCTACTCTACCCCTATCAGACCTCAGATCAGCCCATCAGACCACTGTGCCTCCATATCAGCCCACTCTGCCCCATCAGACCTCAGACCAGCCAATCAGCCCCAATATCAGCCCACTCTACCCCTATCAGACCTCAGATCAGCCCCCATATCAGCCCTCTCTGCCCCCATCAGACCTCAGACCAGTCCATTAGCCCCATAAGGATAAAATAAAAAACTTTCACCTCTCCTGCGCCACGGCTCTGCTCCGGCCGGTGCTGCACTGTCACCTGACTGTGTGCAGCGTCACGTCATAGTGCTCGCACTATGTCCTGATGCTGTACGCGGTCAGGACAGTGCAGCGCCGGCAAGAGAAGACAGAGGAGCACCAGAGCAGATCTGCAGCGCAGGAGGGTGAGTATGTTTCCCCACACCCGGCACCTATTACATACTAGTGAGCGTTTCCATAATGGAAGCGCTCACTAGTAGTCGCTTTATAAGACGCACAGCAATTTTCCCCCTACTTTTTGGGGAAAAAAGTGCATCTTATAAAGCGGAAAATATGGTAATATGTGAATGTATCTGTATGGTGAGCCATAATAAAATAAAATTTATTGGTGGACCCTAGGCACCCCAGTCTGACACTGTATACAACTATTGGGAAAAGCGTACTGTAATATACTACAGAACGGTGCCTGTTGCTGCTATATGTACTGCAACTCCCATCATCTATTCAGTAAAGAGAAGCATTATTGTAACCAAACGGGCTTGGTCATTAACTCCATCCATTATCTGCCCGCCCTTTGGCAATCTGTCATTTAACAGACATTATTTTTTATTCTTAAATACATTTTTTCTTAAACAAAGCAGCGCTGCGCGTGTGCTGGTTATCCTGACCGCAAAGCCCAGAAAAACATTCAGAAATCAGACAGTCAATCAACTAAAAAGTGCGCTGTATTTAGAGATGAGCAAAGTTCTCAAAACTTGGATTCGACTGCTTTGCAAAATTTGCTTCATGACAAATTACTTTGCTACAAGGCACATTTCTTTGCAAGTAGCTGGAGCAATGACAGGGAACGTTGATGGTGCCGCCCCCATCATTGAACCACTCCGATGCCATATTTATTGCTGATTGCGTATTCATTGCTCACCTTATCCATTTGATCGTGAAGAGTGCGCTGTGGCCATCTTGAATAAAGATCCAGCATGAAATCTCTCGCAGTGTATGATGACATCATTACGCTGTCCAGTGTGGTGACGACTTACATCACTGTGCACGAGATTTCACATGGGATCTTCAATCAAGATGGCCACAGCGGGCTCTTTGCACGCAAATGGATGAGTTGAGTATGAATTTTTTTTTACTGCCATTTTAGGGAAAATTGATTCGTTATCATGAAGCACAAGAAAATTTGGCTTCCTGGCAAATCAGATTTTCCCTGAAATTCAGATCTAAGTCCACTTCGTGAACTTTGATTCGCTCAACACTCAACACTGTTGCTTGTTGATGTCACACAGAAGAATATGTAACATACGGAATAGGTGGCACTCTAGACACACTAGATATATGCAAGAAAATGAGTGACAAAATAAATACTGCCACTTGGACACAGGCTGAAGTATAACTGCAGTATATATAAATGTTTGATGCAGAAAAATGCCCAAATGTGTGGTGGACAATATGAAATGTGACACCACGTCATTCACGTCTGTATCAGCACCAAGGTTCATACAGTCATGGCCAAAAGTTTTGAGAATGATACAAATATTAATTTTTACAAAGTCTACTGCTTCAGTTTTTATAATGGCAATTTGCATATACTCCAGAATGTTATAAAGAGTGATCAGCTTAACAGCAATTACTTGCAAAGTCAATATTTGCCTAGAAAATGAACTTTATGCCCCAAAACACATTTCAACATCATTGCAGCCCTGCCTTAAAAGGACCAGCTAACATCGTTTCAGTGATTGCTCCATTAACACAGGTGTGGGTGTTGATGAGGACAGGGCTGGAGATCAATCTGTCATGATTAAGTAAGAATGACACCACTGGACACTTTAAAAGGAAGCTGGTGCTTGGCATCATTGTTTCTATTCTGTTAATCATGGTTATCTCTAAAGAAACACGTGCAGTCATCATTGCACTGCACAAAAATGGCCTAACAGGGAAGAGAATCGCAGCTAGAAAGATTGCACCTCAGTCAACAATCTATCGCATCATCAAGAACTTCAAGGAGAGAGGTTCCATTGTTGCCAAAAAGGCTCCAGGGCTCCCAAGAAAGACCAGCAAGCGCCAGGACCGTCTCTTATAAGTGTTTCAGCTGCGGGATCGGGCTACCAGCAGTGCAGAGCTTGCTCAGGAATGGCAGCAGGCAGGTGTGAGTGCATCTGCACGCACTGTGAGGCGGAGACTCTTGGAGCAAGGCCTGGTCTCAAGGAGGGCAGCAAAGAAGCCACTTCTCTCCAGAAAAAACATCAGGGACAGACTGATATTCTGCAAAAGGTACAGGGAGTGGACTGCTGAGGACTGGGGTAAAGTCATTTTCTCTGATGAATCCCCTTTTCGATTGTTTGGGACATCTGGAAAACAGCTTATTCAGAGAAGACGAGGTGAGCGCTACCACCAGTCTTGTCTCATGCCAACTGTAAAGCATCCTGAAACCATTCATGTGTGGGGTTGCTTCTCAGCCAAGGGAATCGGCTCTCTCACAGTCTTGCCTAAAAACACAGCCATGAATAAAGAATGGTACCAGAATGTCCTCCGAGAGCAACTTCTCCCAACCGTCCAAGAGCAGTTTGGCGATCAACAATGCCTTTTCCAGCATGATGGAGCACCTTGCCATAAAACAAAGGTGATAACTAAATGGCTCAGGGAACAAAACATAGACATAAACATTTGGGTCCATGGCCTGGAAACTCCCCAGATCTTAATCCCATTGAGAACTTGTGGTCAATCATCAAGAGACGGGTGGACACAGGGCCGCCGATAGGGCAGTACAACTGGTACTGCCCTATGGGGCCCGGACTCTAGGACACTGGGGGGGGGCCCGGCCGGTGTGCCGCAGACTGTGCGGTCTGTGCCGCACGATAATGAGTGGAGGCGCCGGGGGCCGCTGGCTAAGTGCGCAGTGCGCACAGTTCTTTAATACTTACCCTGCCGCGCCGCTGGCTTCGGTCTCCGACTCCTGGCTGCGCGCTTCCTCCTGGGCTGGCTGTGTGATCCCGCGAGATCCAGCGCTGGGTCACAGGTCTCGCGGGATCACACACTGCAGGAGAAGAAGGCGCGCGCAGGAGAAGGAGAAGAAGACCGGAGCAGCTTTTTGTAAGTATTTTTTGTGGCTGGGGCCCCCGGGGGGGGGGGGGGGGGTGGTTTGGCTGACCTGAGGTCTGATGGGGGCAGAAATGGCTGAGCTGAGGTCTGATGGATGGGGGCACAAAAGCTGACCTGAGGTCTGATGGGGCACATTAAGCTGACCTGAGGTCTGATGGGGCACATTAAGCTGACCTGAGGTCTGATGGAGGCACAAGACGCTGATCTGAGGTCTGATGGGGCACAAGACCCTAATCTGAGGTCTGATGGGGGCACAAGAGCTGACCTGAGGTCTGATGGGGCACCAGACGCTGACCTGAGGTCTGATGGGGCACAAGACGCTGATCTGAGGTCTGATGGGGCACAAGACCCTAATCTGAGGTCTGATGGGGGCACAAGAGCTGACCTGAGGTCTGATGGGGCACCAGACGCTGACCTGAGGTCTGATGGGGCACAAGACGCTGACCTGAGGTCTGATGGGGCACAAGAGCTGACCTGAGGTCTGATGGGGCACATTAAACTGACCTGAGGTCTGATGGGGGCACATTAAGCTGACCTGAGGTCTGATGGGGCACATTAAGCTGACCTGAGGTCTGATGGAGGCACAAGACGCTGATCTGAGGTCTGATGGGGCACAAGACCCTAATCTGAGGTCTGATGGGGGCACAAGAGCTGACCTGAGGTCTGATGGGGCACCAGACGCTGACCTGAGGTCTGATGGGGCACAAGACGCTGACCTGAGGTCTGATGGGGCACAAGAGCTGACCTGAGGTCTGATGGGGCACATTAAACTGACCTGAGGTCTGATGGGGGCACATTAAGCTGACCTGAGGTCTGATGGGGCACATTAAGCTGACCTGAGGTCTGATGGGGGCACAAGACGCTGATCTGAGGTCTGATGGGGCACAAGACCCTAATCTGAGGTCTGATGGGGGCACAAGAGCTGACCTGAGGTCTGATGGGGCACAAGACGCTGACCTGAGGTCTGATGGGGCACAAGACGCTGACCTGAGGTCTGATGGGGCACAAGAGCTGACCTGAGGTCTGATGGGGCACAAGAGCTGACCTGAGGTCTGATGGGGCACATTAAACTGACCTGAGGTCTGATGGGGGCTCAAGACGCTGATCTGAGGTCTGATTGGGCCACGAGACGCCGATCCCTGTACTGTGACATCACTGTGTTTATTATCTCTGTACGGTGACATCACTGGTGTTTATTATCTCTGTACTGTGACATCACTATGTTTATTATCCCTGTACTGTGACATCACTGGTGTTTATTATCTCTGTACTGTGACATTACTGTGTTTATTATCCCTGTACAGTGACATCACTGTGTTTATTATCTCTGTACTGTGACATCACTGTGTTTATTATCCCTGTACAGTGACATCACTGTGTTTATTATCCCTGTACAGTGACATCACTGTGTTTATTATCCCTGTACTGTGACATCACTGTGTTTATTATCCCTGTACTGTGACATCACTGTGTTTATTATCCCTGTACGGTGACATCGCTGTGTTTATTATCTCTGTACGGTGACATCACTGTGTTTATTATCCCTGTACTGTGACATCACTGTGTTTATTATCCCTGTACTGTGACATCACTGTGTTTATTATCCCTGTACTGTGACATCACTGTGTTTATTATCCCTGTACTGTGACATCACTGTGTTTATTATCCCTGTACTGTGACATCACTGTGTTTATTATCCCTGTACGGTGACATCACTGTGTGTATTATCTCTGTACTGTGACATCACTGTGTTTCTTATCTCTGTACTGTGACATCACTGTATTTATTATCCCTGTACAGTGACATCGTTGTGTGTATTATCCCTGTACGGTCGGTGACATCACTGTGTTTATTATCTCTGTACAGTGACATCGCTGTGTGTATTATCCCAGTGCAGGAAGAGGTAAGTGGTCCGTGTTTGTGTGTTTGTTTTCTATTTTTCAGGGTCGTGAATGCAGAGGACTGCGTCGGATTCGGTGGACTACGTCGGACCAGCTTTTTTTTTAATAAAATGGTCAAACAGGGGTCTGGGGGAGTGTTTATTTCAATAAAATGTTTTATACTTGTGTGTTTGTATTTATTTTTTTTCCCATACTACAGTTTTAGTAATTACGGCTATCTACAGACGGCCCTGATTACTAATACTGGGCTTAGTGCTTGCCGGTATGGCAGGCCAGCACTAACCCCAACATTATTACCTCGGCACCCACCGCCACCAGGGGTGCCGGGAAGAGCCGGGTACCCGCAGGACCGGACCTTCTAAATTGAGGGTCTGGCTCTGGGGCGGCTGCAGGCTGGTACCATTAGGCTGGGAAGGGCCAATAACCGTGTCCCTTCCCACCCTGGTAGTGCCAGGCTGCCGCTGCTGGTTGTATCTGGCTGGAAAAGGAAAAAAGGGGGGGACCCCACGCCATTTTTTTTTTAATTATTTAATTATTTTTGTAAAAAAATGGCGTGGGGTCCCCCCCTTTTTTCTTTCTCCAGCCAGATACAACCAGCAGCGGCAGCCTGGCACTACCAGGGTGGGAAGGGACACGGTTATTGGCCCTTCCCAGCCTAATGGTACCAGCCTGCAGCCGCCCCAGAGCCAGACCCTCAATTTAGAAGGTCCGGTCCTGCGGGTACCCGGCTCTTCCCGGCACCCCTGGTGGCGGTGGGTGCCGAGGTAATAATGTTGGGGTTAGTGCTGGCCTGCCATACCGGCAAGCACTAAGCCCAGTATTAGTAATCAGGGCCGTCTGTAGATAGCCGTAATTACTAAAACTGTAGTATGGGAAAAAAAAAAATACAAACACACAAGTATAAAACATTTTATTGAAATAAACACTCCCCCAGACCCCTGTTTGACCATTTTATTAAAAAAAAAGCTGGTCCGACGTAGTCCACCGAATCCGACGTAGTCCTCTGCATTCACGACCCTGAAAAATAGAAAACAAACACAGACCACTTACCTCTTCCTGCAGTGGGATAATACACACAGCGATGTCACTGTACAGAGATAAACACAGAGATGTCACCGTACAGGGATAATACACACAGTGATGTCACAGTACAGAGATAATAACCACAGTGATGTCACAGTACAGAGATAATAACCACAGTGATGTCACCGTACAGGGATAATACACACAGTGATGTCACAGTACAGAGATAATAACCACAGTGATGTCACAGTACAGAGATAATAACCACAGTGATGTCACAGTACAGGGATAATAAACACAGCGATGTCACCGTACAGGGATAATACACACAGTGATGTCACAGTACAGGGATAATACACACAGCGATGTCACTGTACAGAGATAATAAACACAGAGATGTCACTGTACAGAGATAATAAACACAGAGATGTCACTGTCCAGGGATAATAAACACAGCGATGTCACTGTACAGAGATAATAAACACAGAGATGTCACTGTCCAGGGATAATAAACACAGTGATGTCACTGTACAGAGATAATAAACACAGAGATGTCACCGTACATGGATAATACACACAATGATGCGACTTGTTAAGAAAAAAAAGTTAGCCTTTTTGCAATCTGTAAAGTTTACCCGAAAGGGGGGGGGGCCCGCGAAATTTGCCTGTAGGGGGCCCCGAAATTCCTGATGGCAGCCCTGGGTGGACAAACAAAAACCTACAAATTCTGACAAAATGCAAGCATTGATTGTGCAAGAATGGACTGCTATCAGTCAGGATTTGGTCCAGAAGTTGATTGAGAGCATGCCAGAGAGAATTGCAGAGGTCCTGAAGAAGAAGGGTCAACACTGCAAATATTGACTTGCTGCATTAACTCATTCTAACTGTCAATATAAGCTTTTGTTACTCATAATATGATTGCAATTATATTTCTGTATGTGACAAATTTCTGTCATCTGACAAACACACATAAAAACCAGAGGACAGCAGATCATGTGAAAATATAATATTTGTGTCATTCTCAAAACTTTTGGCCATGACTGCATATTATTGTAGAGGATTTGTGAATGTGAATGATGTGATGAAAATTGGAATGATTCACATTAACCCCTTCCCTACCAGTGCCATATATGTACGGCGCTGGAGTGATGGGCAAACATGGCGCCCACTCGCACGTACAGCAGGTGTCATGGTCGGCGGGTCTCGATTTTTTCAAATAGCAGAGACCGGCAATAATGAGGATCACGACATCTAAAGGGTAAAAACCTGGAAGCTTGTGCTTCCAGGCTTCTTACCGGCATCCTCTGCGGCCAATGAGGATGCCGGTAATTTATTTAAATGCTCTAGGTCTCACAGAAGAGACCCAGGGCATGTAAGCTGCTTTTCTGCCAGCAGGGGGAAGACCAACATAAGAAATGAGCTATTCTGACCATTAAATGCATGTAAAAAATCCATGAATATTCAGAATTAAAAACAAAAAAAAGGATTTTTTAGGCTCAAATACGAGCTTCAAAATAATAACAGAAAAAAAGGGTCAAAATGGCCAATTTGGCATTTTTTCATTGCTTCTCTAACAAAAAAAAATTAATAAAATGTGATCAAAAATTCACACACACTCCAAAGTTGTATCATTAAAAACTACAGATTGTCCTGCAAGAAAATGGCCCCTCACACAGCTCAGTAGATATAACTATAAAAAAAAGTTATGGGGGTCAGAATATGGTGATGTAAATAAAAATATTTTTTTTTCAAAATTTTTATTTATCTTTACACTTTTTAGACATAAAAACCTATACATATATGGTATTGTTGTGATCGTAATGACCCAGAGAATGAAAAGCACAGGTCAGTTTTGATTCAAACGAAACACAGTGGGAACAAAACCCGTAAAACGGTGGAAAAATTGTGGTTTTTTTTCCAATTCCACCACATTTGGAATTTTTCCCGCTTCCCACTGCATTGTACGCCATATTAAATGATGGCATTAGAAAGTACAACTTGTCCTGAAATAAAAATAAGCCCTCATACGGCTATGTGAACGGAAAAATAAACAAGTTATGGATCAAGGATTATAGGGACGAACAATGAAAACGCAAAAATGAAAAAAAAAACCTCCAGTAGTGATGTGTGAGGAGAACTATGACATAGTGGGAGTAACTGAGACATGGCTGGATGATAGCTATGACTGGGCAGTTAATGTACAGGGTTACAATCTTTTTAGAAAGGATCGCCAAAACCGGAGAGGGGAAGGGGTCTGCCTTTATGTAAAGTCGTGCCTAAAGCCCACACTCCTGGAAGATATAAGTGAGGGACATAAAGATGTGGAGTCTCTGTGGGTAGAAATAAATGGAGCCAAAAACAATATTAAAATACTAATACGGGTTTATTATAAACCACCCAATATATCAGAGACCACAGAAAATCTACTTCTAAACGAAATAGACGAGGCGGCAAATCATAATGAGGTCATTATTATGGGGGACTTCAACTACCCAGATATAGACTGGGAAACAAACCTGTACATCTCATAAAGGAAACAGGTTCTTGGCAATAACCAAAGACAATTACCTTTCCCAACTGGTTCAGGACCCGACTAGAGGGACGGCCATACTGGACTTAGTATTAACCAATAGACCTGACAGAACAACAGATGTGCAGGTTGGGGGACACCTGGGAAACAGTGACCATAACATAATAACCTTCCAATTGTCATTCAAAAGAGTGTTTCCTCAGGGAGGAACAAAAATACCAAACTTCAAAAAAGCTAAATTTAGTCAACTAAGAGAGGCCATAGGCCTAACTAACTGGGACAAAGTCATCAAAAATAAAAATACAGCCACAAAATGGGATATTTTTAAAAGCATCCTAATATCTAATTGTGAGAGGTACATACCGTATAGGAATAAAATGATAAGAAACAAGAAAAAACCAATGTGGATAAACAGAACTGTAAAGAAAACAATAAATGACAAAAAGAAAGCATTTAAATCACAAAAACAGGAGGGGAGCGAGGAAGCATTGAAAAACTGTAAGGAAAAAAATAGAATATGTAAAAGACAAATAAAAGCAGCCAAACTAGAGACCGAGAGATTAATCGCCAAAGAGAGTAAAACTAACCCTAAATGTTCTTCAATTATATAAATACTAAAAAGTATAAACCTGAAGGTGTCGGCCCCTTACAGAGTAATGAGGGGGGAGTTGCAGAGAGCGATGAGGAGAAAGCGAAGCAACTAAATAACTTTTTCTCCACTGTATTCACTGAGGAAAATAAACTGTCAGATGAAATGCAGAATATAAAAGTAAATTCCCCTTTAAAAGTGTCCTCTCTGACCCAGAAAGAGGTACAGCAACGTCTTAAAAATATTAAAATAGACAAATTACCAGGACCCGATGGCATACACCCCCGTATCCTATGAGAATTAAGTAATGTCATCGACAGACCCTTATTTCTGATATTTAAGGACTCTATACTGACGGGGAGTGTTCCACAGGATTGGTATATAGCAAATGTGGTGCCAATATTCAAAAAGGGTCCAAAAACAGAGCCCGGAAACTATAGGCCGGTAAGTTTAACTTCTGTTGTGGGTAAACTGTTTGAAGGTTTTCTGAGAGATGCTATCTTGGAGTACCTCAATGAAAATAAGCAAATAACTCCGTATCAGCATGGCTTCATGAGGGATCGGTCATGTCAAACCAATTTAATCAGTTTCTATGAGGAGGTAAGTTCTAGACTTGACCGTGGCGACTCAATGGATTTCGTATATTTGGACTTCTCCAAAGCGTTTGACACGGTACCACATAAAAGGTTAGTATACAAAATGAGAATGCTTGGCCTGGGAGAAAATGTCTGTATGTGGGTAAGTAACTGGCTCAGTGATAGAAAACAGAGGGTGGTTATTAACGGTAGATACTCAGATTGGGTCACTGTCACTAGTGGGGTACCACAGGGGTGTGTATTGGGTCCTATTCTCTTCAATATATTTATTAATGATATTGTAGAAGGTTTGCATAGTAAAATATCAATTTTTGCAGATGACACTAAACTGTGTAAAGTAATTAACACAGAGGAGGACAGTGCACTACTACAGCAGGATCTGGATAGACTGGAGGCTTGGTCAGAAAAGTGGCAGATGAGGTTTAACACTGACAAATGTAAGGTTACGCATATGGGAAGGAATAATGCAAGTCACCAGTACATACTAAATGATAAAGCATTGGGTAACTCTGACATGGAAAAGGACCTAGGAATTTTAGTGAACAGCAAACTAAGCTGTAGAAGCCAGTGCCAGACAGCTGCTGCCAAGGCCAATAAGATAATGGGTTGCATCAAAAGGGGCATAGATGCCCGTGATGAGAACATAGTTCTGCCACTTTACAAATCACTAGTCAGACCACACATGGAGTACTGTGTACAGTTCTGGGCTCCTGTGAACAAGGCAGACATAGCAGAGCTGGAGAGGGTTCACAGGAGGGCAAATAAAGTAATAACTGGAATGGGTGGACTACAGTACCCAGAAAGATTATCAAAATTAGGGTTGTTCACTTTAGAAAAAAGACGACTGAGGGGAGATCTAATAACTATGTATAAATATATCAGAGGTCAGTACAGAGATCTCTCCCATCATCTATTTATCCCGAGGACTGTGACTGTGACGAGGGCACATCCTCTGCGTCTGGAGGAAAGAAGGTTTGTACATAAACATAGAAGAGGATTCTTTATGGTAAGAGCAGTGAGACTATGGAACTCTCTGCCTGAGGAGGTGGTGATGGTAAGTTCACTAAAAGAGTTCAAGAAGGGCCTGGATGTATTTCTGGAGGGTAATAATATTATAGGTTATAGTTACTAGAGAGGGGTCGTTGATCCAGGGAGTTATTCTGATTGCCTGATTGGAGTGGGGAAGGAATTTTTCTACCTCACAGGGTTTTTTTTTGCCTTCCTCTGGATCAACTTGTAGGAAAACAGGCTGAACTGGATGGACAGATGTCTTTTTTTCAGCCTTACAAACTATGTTACTATGTTACTAGTATCCTAAGGGTCAATAAAAGATAAAGTTGTGTAACTCTACCTGCAGCAACACTCATTGCAATGACTACCACCCTGCCGGTATCTGCGTGACACACTAAGGGCTTATTCACACGACTGTATTTATGTGTCCGCATCTGTTCTGCAAGTTTGTGAAACTGACGCGGACCCATTGATTTCAATGGGGCCACAAAAGATGCAGACAGCACATTGTGTTCTGTCCGCATCTGTAGTTCCGTTCTGTGGCCCTGCAAAAAAGCTAAAACATGTCCTATTCTTGTCCGCAATTGGAGACAAGAATAGGCATTTCTATTATAGGGATGGCCATGTGCGTTCTGCAAAATACGAAATGCCCAATTTGCGGACTGCAAAACACATACGGTTGGCTGAATGAGCCCTAACACTGACTGAGTCTACCACCACTCTCTATATTCTATCTCTTTATCCATTTATTGTAATTTATCTATCTTTTCTTACTATGAAACACACTCATGGACATTAATCTATCTGTATTCTGTGTTTTACTAGTTCTCTCTGCCAGATGTCCTTTCTTTCCTATGTACAGTATATTGCAGTGTCTGGGTTTGGGGTGGCCGCAACCCTATGCTGGTGGGTCCCCTGGACACTGTCGAGGTATCACCACATGTTGCTGCTCTCTGGACGGGATGGTAAGTCATGGTGCACCCCATTGGGAAATTAGTCCAGAGAGTCAGGGTCTACAGTAACCAGTCTGCTTCTTTTCTGGAGGAATTCAGATGAAAAACAATACAGACGAGGCATAGGGCTGGCTTCTCCAGTCTCCTACCTGGCAGAAGAAGGGTTTGATGCTGAGGAAAGGCCAGAGTTAGCTGTCCCTCTCTCTCTCATACAAAAGTCGGTACCCTGGCCAAAGGCCTGGTGGCCCAGGATCTGTGGCTCAGTCATCCGGCTGACTCCCTGGTCAAATTGCTGGTGTTCCAGGATCTGTGGTAGAGAATCTCCATCTCAGTGTCCTCTGGTCACTTTGGCAGAGTACCTTCTACTAAACAATGGCCCCTATCTACAGACCACTAGCTGCTCTGACTGCTTTACTTTTATATAGTTTCTAGCTGAACTAGAACCTTATGGTGGGAGAGGTGGAGTGGAGAAGCACTGCCTAACAGAAACATTGTTGCAATTTCAGTCTGCCAAAGACCTGTATTAAAGGGAGTCTTTCACCTCATTTTCACCTATATAACTAACAGCAGTGCCCCACAGAAGATTACAAAGCAAATACTGTTCTATAGTGTAACTGTATTATAAAGTCTATTTCTCAGTCTCTATATCTTATTGGTATCTCAAGAGGTGGGATTTTTCTTTCTTTAAATTAATCCTTCAAGACACTACTTTCCATTTACAAGATTTTTTGTACATTGCGTAGGCTTAACAAAAAAAAAAAAAAAAATTCAAATCGCTTGCTGCAGTACATGAGTCATCAGCCATACAGAGAAACTTGCTCACCGAATGCTTTCTACTGTGTATATGTAGAAGCTGTATGTGCCCAATTATTCTTTCCGAATAACAATGTTTGCTCCAGGGCTTTCTTCTTTCCCCTTGCAAGTAGATTAGGCTGCAGACTTTTAAGCGTTTGAGGACATTTCCCATCAGCATCCCGGATTACGTTATCAGCAGAAAACAGATGGAGCATATCAGAACAATGTCAGCCGTTTTCTACCTGTTGCTCACGTATTAAAAACCAAGAATTGAATGGCTTTGAAAGCTGCAAGGATAAATTTGGTATTCCGAAAAAAAAATAAATAAAAAAAGATGTCACCTGATATTATGGACAGAATCTGCGCAGTGTAGGGCTCACATTTTAACATTTGATTTAGATTTCACAAAATAGTGAGGATTATATAACAGGAGCAGGAATGATGATCCCAATGTTATACTCTGTAAAGGAAGCACTTGTAAATGGAAAAAATGATACGGTTTGCCATTGTAACGGGTTAGGCTGTAAACTTTACCCCACCACTAAGCATGTCTAGCAGCCCTTAGTGAACAAAAAACGCACAATAACCATTCTGTTGGGTGAGGGTCGGTCACAGCTTTATTGAATTATTTTTACCAGTTTCCAACTCTTATAAACCAACAAATAACTCAGAGAATAAGAAGCAGTATGCCCCACAGTATTCCTCCGTGGGCAAGTCTGCCTTCTTCTCCCTCTTAAAACGACTGAACCGACCTCCGCTGTGACTTCTGAACTGGAGAATATCTGAAACGAATACCGAAGTGAGAAAACAAGAACAAGACCAGAAAAAGAGGGAGGGAGGGTGGGAAGCTTCCAATGTGATGCCGGTGAAAGAGGCCTTCCTTCAGGCCAACATCATTATTTATTCACATGGCCTCAACCAAAACCTATTGGCCGACCAGGATTGAGGGGGGAGGAGGAACTATCATAATAACAAGCTTCCCTTTAGCCCTTATATCAGAAAAAACACCCCCACAGGGGCTGCACCATTCTCCTCCTGCCAGCCTTCCTTTAACCATTTGCCTGCCGCCCTCCATCTCGGCAATCAAGGATGCCTTCTTTTACACACCTTGGCGTCGTCTACTTTCACGTCTCCATTTTTGCTGGATCCGTCATGGGTTCAACAAAAACGCATCCGGTATATAATACAACCATCTACATCTGTTCAGAATGGATCCGGTTGTATTATCTCCAAAATGAACAAGACGGATAAAGCACTAAAACCATTGTAAATCAATGGGCGCCGGATCCGGGTTTTTTTGTGTCCAAAAAAAACATATCCATCACCAATGACTTACATTGTGTTTCATGACGGATCCCTCTTGATCAGTATCCCATGAAGCACTCAAAAACACCACTTGCGGATTTTTTTGTGTGCGGCATGGGAACGCAAAGAAACGGAACGGAATGCATTTTGCCGCACTCCCTTCCGTTCAGCTCAGTTTTGTCCCCCATTGACAATGAATGGGGACAAAAGTAATTGGTTTTCCTCCACTTTTGAGATCCTATGACGGATCTCGATAGTGGAAAGGAAAACTCAGATTTGAAAGTAGCCTTAGTAGGGGATGAATGAATGCGTATCCCTGGACACTTTTTGCATCAAAAGATGTCCAGAGGAGTAGCTATAAGGGCCCGTTAACACAACGGATTTTGACAGTGTCAAAATCCACCATGTATACCATGGCAGAACAACCCATGGTTTGGATGCCATCATCCCACAGTTTAGCTTTGACACGTCCCTTCTTGGTTCGCTCGCAGCTTTAAACCACTGGTCCGCAAATTGAAGAGCTACCTCCTATTAAAAACAATGGAAGGAAGACACCATGCACAGAAGGCGGAATTTTGGCGAGGTGGCTGTACCAAAATTTTGACGGCAAATTCAACCACATGAATTTCCCCTTACAGTACAGAGGTAGGAGTTGAACCTGGGCCCTCATGCTTGAATGTGATACATAAGAGGACAACACTAATACAGTGGGTGGGTGGCACTATTACAGATTTTGCATTGGTCCCCACCTCCCACTAGATCTTTGGTCCTCTGTGGTAATTTGTTACTGTCATTCACAAAGCTGTAGAAACTCTTGGACATGAGGATCAATCATTTTATTTTTATTTTTTTAAAGGGACACTTCCCTAAAACTTTTTATCACATATAAATAACCTACATGTGAATATTCTGGTAATTCTATGTATTCTACTTCCTGTCCTGACTCTTTAACTTCCTCTTTGCTTGGAATTTTAGGACTGCAAACCATCTCGCTTAAATCAGTCAGATCCCTTGTAGTAGAGCATTAAAGATTGCTCTGATAAAAGCAAAAGGACACAGAAGGACACAATTTTGTACTTAATTTTCAAACAAGAACTACAAGTAGCAGCACACTGCTTAAAGGGTTATTCCCATCTCAGACATTAGGGGCATATTGTTAAGATATGCCTCCAATGTCTAATAAGTGTGGGTCCCACTTCTGAGACCTGCACCTGTACTTAGAACGGCGCCTGCAAAGTCCCGTAGAGTACCCGGCCACCCTCCATTCAATCCTATAGGAACACCGCTCACCTATTTTTGGAAGTCCCATTGAAGTGAATGGGAGGCGCACCATGCAAGCATGGCCACCACTCTATTCACTTCTATAGGGCTGATGGAAAAAGCCTCTGGGACTTTGCGGGCTCCGTTCCTAATGATATGCCCCCAATGTCTGAGATGGTAATAACCCTTTAATGCACAAAAACACAGATGAACGGTAAATATATGAAAGTGTAAACTGCATTACTGCTATACTTGCTATATGAGAAGTAGAGGCTCTTTGCACATATTTTGTCGGGTCCATCTACCAGCGACAAGGTGCCTCAGGTGGAAGGAAAATCCATATAGCACAGCTGAAATCCCTAGACTGGAGAACAAGTCCTATGTTTTTTATTCTCTGCTATGGGGGCAGTACAGTGTACAGTACCTATGGGGGTTGATGAGGTACTCACAAGGGACCCTGATCCCTGACAGTTTTGGGCCCTGCATTGGGGCCCAGGAGCTTCAAGATACAGTACAGACCAAAGGTCTATCCTTGTGGCTATAACAGTATGTGATGTTCAGCTCTTTGAAAGAGTCAAGATCTGAAAGTTTTCCTCACAACACATTGGGTTGACCGCCAAAAGAAATACAAATAACCGTAGGATCCACAACCATGAGGCTCTGTCCACATCATGTCTGTGTCTTCCATTGTAGGCATGCCTTCAACTGTTATATCACTGTATATGGATTTATCTGAGCGTAAGTACTGTACCTTGTGTTAAGTAACCTTCAGATAGGAAGATGCGAGCACTAAGAGAAGACGACAGCCGTGAGAGGTACAGAACAGATGGAAAATCTAAAAAGCTTAGAGATCTATAAATCAGATGTTGCGTGAGCACAACATTTAGGAGCTGACTATGTTGTATTTTGGGGAGGAAGAGACAGGTAAATTGAAATATGAATGTCCATGAGTCAGAACAAAGACGGAAGAACCTGGGGTAGCCATGGAAACAGAGATAATTAGAGCATGTCTCTGTAGGGTGATGAAGGATGTGGCTCATGGTAGAAGAGGTACTGAAACATTTTGACAACTATATGAGGTATAATGTGGGACCTAAAAGGGTTGGTCCATCTCAGATATTGATGGCATATTGCTAGGTCCCAGGTGGGACCCATTCCTATCTCCAGAATGGGGCCTCACAAGTGAAGCAGACCACACTATGTGAAATAGGGTATTTGCAAATCGTTTGGTTTGTAATGTAATAGTAATGTTTTACTTATAGTATGTCATGTAATATTACACCCGAAAATGGTGTATGAGTAGCACTGGGAATAGAGATAACCACTCTATTCCCCCCTCTTTGATAGGAGTGGGCTGATCCAACTTCCTGCCATGAGGAAAAGCTAGCTAGGCTAGTGAGGAGACAGGGAGCATATCGACCAGCTCCTGCTCCTCAGGGCCTTAGGACCAGAAATTAATCTCCACTTTGAAGAACACTACTCCAGAGGTACAGGTAGTTCCAAGAGCCACAGAATCCATCAAAGCTATGGTGTTCCAGACAGCTGAGCGATCAGCTACAACCAGCACTGCTGCAAGGCGGCGGATAACGAGTTAAGACATCTATCACCCCAGGGCTTTATAGACAAATCTGAAAGTCTGCATTACATAGTGGACACCTACAGTCACAGGCAGTGGCGTACACAGAGAAGTAAGGGCTTATGATAAAGGAAAATAGGACTGTAAACTAAAATATTTATTTTTCTTTAATCTGGATCAGTCGGTGCTAACTAGAATTATTTTTTTCCCCTGCAGCAATGACTGACAATCAGGGGCATAACTACCATAGCGGCAGACCATGTGACTGCTATGGGGCCCAGGGCAATAGGGGGCCCAGTCTTAGTTGGGATTATATCCTCTTCTACTGGGGGTGAAAACTTGGTCAGGACTCTACCCTCTAAAGAAATAACTTTTAGCAAATGAGGCAGTGGAAAAATGGTTCAAGGGTCATTGAAAAGGGTTTAGGCAGAACCCTTCTGTCCTGTGTGGGGGGCCCGGTTTGATCCTTGCTATGGGGCCTTTACTTGTCTATATGCCACTACTGACAATTTCAGTGCTTTAGTTCCCCAGAATACAACAACAACAAGCCCTATCTTTTTTTTTAACCCTTTCACAAAATAGTGAGGATTATATAACAGGAGCAGGAATGATGATCCCAATGTTATACTCTGTAAAGGAAGCACTTGTAAATGGAAAAAATGATACGGTTTGCCATTGTAACGGGTTAGGCTGTAAACTTTACCCCACCACTAAGCATGTCTAGCAGCCCTTAGTGAACAAAAAACGCACAATAACCATTCTGTTGGGTGAGGGTCGGTCACAGCTTTATTGAATTATTTTCACCAGTTTCCAACTCTTATAAACCAACAAATAACTCAGAGAATAAGAAGCAGTATGCCCCACAGTATTCCTCCGTGGGCAAGTCTGCCTTCTTCTCCCTCTTAAAACGACTGAACCGACCTCCGCTGTGACTTCTGAACTGGAGAATATCTGAAACGAATACCGAAGTGAGAAAACAAGAACAAGACCAGAAAAAGAGGGAGGGAGGGTGGGAAGCTTCCAATGTGATGCCGGTGAAAGAGGCCTTCCTTCAGGCCAACATCATTATTTATTCACATGGCCTCAACCAAAACCTATTGGCCGACCAGGATTGAGGGGGGAAGAGGAACTATCATAATAACAAGCTTCCCTTTAGCCCTTATATCAGAAAAAACACCCCCACAGGGGCTGCACCATTCTCCTCCTGCCAGCCTTCCTTTAACCATTTGCCTGCCGCCCTCCATCTCGGCAGTCAAGGATGCCTTCTTTTACACACCTTGGCGTCGTCTACTTTCACGTCTCCGTTTTTGCTGGATCCGTCATGGGTTCAACAAAAACGCATCTGGTATATAATACAACCATCTACATCTGTTCAGAATGGATCCAGTTGTATTATCTCCAAAATGAACAAGACGGATACAGCACTAAAACCATTGTAAATCAATGGGCGCCGGATCCGGGGGTTTTTGTGTCCAAAAAAAACATATCCATCACCAATGACTTACATTGTGTTTCATGACATAGTAACATAGTAACATAGTTTGTAAGGCCGAAAAAAGACATCTGTCCATCCAGTTCAGCCTGTTTTCCTACAAGTTGATCCAGGGGAAGGCATGACGGATCCCTCTTGACAATTTCAGTGCTTTAGTTCCCCAGAATACAACAACAACAAGCCCTATCTTTTTTTTTAACCCTTTCAGCCCCTGAGGGGTTTTTTTTTTTCGTTTTCGTTTTGCGCTCCCTGCCTTCATACAGCAATAACTTTTTTTTTCTGTTCACATAGCTGTATGAGGGCTTGTTTTTTGTGGGACAAGTTGTACTTTCCAACACCACCTGTAACGGGAGGCCAGCGACGCGTTACCTCCATGCAGTGCCGCCGGATCTCTCCGTCCCCCTAGAGACGAGCAGTAGGGAATTGAAGTGCTGGTTTGTCAGTCAGCACTTCAGCAGTTAATTTTCTTTTGGGTTTCTAGCCATGTGGTGCTGATCACGCCACATGGCTACTTTGCATATTGTTTTGGAAGCATGCTCCGCCTCAGGTCATGTGATGCTGGCCACATCACATGATCCTGGGTGGGCTATTTAAGATGGCAACTGCCTTTACAAGTTGCCTGTTATTGAAGTTACTTTCTTTGCAGTGCTGTGCGTTTTGACTTGTGACCTTACTGTGTATCCAGACCTTTTGCTTGTGACCTCGACCTTGATTCTGCTTATCCCTCGGCTCCTGACGTACGCTCCAGGTTTGACCTTGCTTAGCTGACTATTCGTATTGTGTTTGTTTGTTACTCGTTTGTCTTTGTTCCTTCCGTTCCCCATCCCTCACTTATACAGTGTAGGGATTGTCGTCCAGTTGTCCCCCTAGGACTCTTAGCCTAGGGTGAGGCAAGTAGGCAGGGACAGATTTGGGATAAGTCGGGGTGCACCTTATCCCAGTGTTTCTGTCCGTGACACCACCATTTAATATTGCATATGATGTAGTGGGAAACGGGAAAAAAATTCCAAATCGGGTGAAATTGTAAAAAAACGCAATTTCGCTACAGTTTTACGGGTTTTTTATTTACGGCGTTCATTTAATAAACGGATGTTTATTAAAAATGATCAGTTACTTTAATTCTACTGGTCAGTACGAATCTGGCGATATCTAATATGTATAGTTTTTCTTGCATTTTGATTATTATTTTTGATCATTATTTTTATTTTGGGAAAAGGGGGGTGATTTGAACTTTTATGCTTTTTTTTAAAAAAAAAATTAAGCTTTATTTATTTAATTTTTTTTACACTTTTTTATAGTTCCCATAGGGAACTATTTCAAGTAATCATCTGATTGCTTATATCATAGACTCCAATGCATTAGCATTGGAGTCTATGATGATTTTACTGCTTTCCTATGGAGCCCAATTACACAGAAGGGCTCCATAGGAAAGTCTATGTAGCAGCCTCCTGTCATTGACTATGACAGGGGCTGCTGCATACTGTACATACTCCAGTTCCCCGATTGCCACAAGGGGGAGCCGGAGTAACACCGGAAGCGCGTGCACTCAGATGCCGTGGTCAGGATTGACCGCACCATCCGAAGGGTTAAATGTCCGCGATCGGCATTACGGCTGGTCGCGGACATCAGCTGCAGGTGTCTGCTGTATAAATCAGCAGTTCACCCGTGGCCATGACACGGGCGCCATCTTTAAACACGCGCCCAGCGCCGTACTAGTACGGCGCTGGGCACAAAGGGGTTAAATTGGGGAAGTCTATCACACCTATAGGCTCAGCTCTCTGCATCTGCTGCGCTCTCTGCAGACTCAAAATTGCAGATCAAAATTATTAAGTTGTAGATTTTTATTTTTAATATAATGTAAACCATACATATTGCAAAAGATAAAGGGGCGGCTATCCCACAAATATCCCCTCCAAAAATTATTTTACTTTCTTATCTGAAGAATTGTCTTAACTTTCTGTTGATGAGTAGCGGCTCACATGAGATAATCAAGCACCTGAATCTCCAAGGAAGCATTAGCTCGTTAGCCATTGCATAAAAAATAGGCCCCAGAGATCCTTATGATATGTAAAGCTCCCACATGTTCGTTCTCTACTGTATAGAGAGAGAAGTTAAGATGAATGAATAAAAGGTGTGTGGGCCAGTTCACCACCAGATCACTATGCTGGCACTGAGATGAGAAACAGGTAAACTATTGAGAATGTCATTCCATTTCTGAATGCAGGAGAAGGTGGACCAGAATAATAAACTGCAGGGGGCGCTATTAGAGAGGAAAAATGTAATGTACATAAAAGGATGAACAAAATTTGTTATTGCATGTATATTGCAATAATTCTTCATTTGAAATGTCCTATCCATTACATAATAATAATTTTGGTGAGATAACCGCATTAATATTAGCCTTAATTCCTGATTAGCATAGTTCTTGCGAATCCTTTCATTCATTAAAGTGGGAAAAATTGGCTTCTACCTCACAGGATTTTTATTTGCCTTCCTCTGGATCAACTTGCAGGATAACAGGATGAACTGGATGGACAGATGTCTTTTTTCAGCCTTATTAACTATGTTACTATGTATGTATTTAATCTTTTTGAACTTTATTCTTGTAAGATACAAGAGCGCCATCTGCTGATACTATGCAGTCTTCTCAAGCATAGTATTTTACAGTACAGGATGCTAACAAATGAAGATATTACCATATATAATTCATCATTATTTATACACAGTATGTTTGAGAGTCCATCATCAATTCTGATGGTCGCGTTTAAGTTCAGGCTTCTTGCATAAGATTTTTTCTAACAAACAGCCTACAGCAACCAATACAATCCCTTTTATTTTCAACCATGTACCCTGTAAAAAAAGAAACTGTAATTTGACTTGCTGCAATAGAGAGCAACAGATTTTGAGAGGACTTGTGTCTTTTTTTTTTTTCTAATTTTTAAATTGATATTTCTACATCAAGCGTCTGCATTTGCTCTCCCACTGATAATAAGGGCTAATGATTGATTTCTCATACCTGATAAAAATGTTAAAAACTATCCTGAAAATAGATTTCACAACTCAAGCTTGCCATACTCATGTCGGCTGAATGCCCATTCTGTCTTCCCCATTCCTTACTTATGCAGTGAGCCTCCATGGGAGCAGTGGCAAAGGAGCAGGGGTGCACCACCAATGAGGCCAGGTGAGACGATCGCCTCAGGCAGCACCAGATAGGAGAAAGAGGGAGACAGCGGAAGGGCCATGGGCAATGACCGCTATCATTGTGGCAAAGGGATTAGGTTATTAAATTGGCATTAGGGCGGGGCACCGTTTCACTTTTTGCCTCGGGCAAAAACTGGTTGGTAGTGGCCCTGATGATGATGTTGAGGTGTCACGGTGTCCTACCACAGGCCGTCAATCCCTGGGGTCCGTTGCAATTAAAAGGTGTAGATTGAAGAATGAGGCCGGAGTTAACTGTAACAAAGTGTATTTTACTAAGAGCAATGTAGAACTTGAAAAACATACAGTAGCACCAGGCTTTAGTGCAATTCATTTCTGGCTCCGGCTAAGGAGGTATAATGGCAGGATGAATGGCTGCAGTTCTGCCCTTAGATGTTGCTGGCCTAATGTTTGTTTGGTGTTAGGTGTCTCAGCTGCAGTCCCTCATCTTACAGCAGCGTCTTCAAGTGGGTGCTCTATGAGCTACTTCCCGACTCTCTGGCACTAGAGGGATATCTGGACTGTGAACCTTGATGCGGTACTAGAGAGTAGGTGCTCTATGAACTACTTCCCAACTCCCCCACTATCAGGATAGGACCTCTCACATCCTCTCTCCATCTTGCACTCCTTTAGACTGCTTCTCTAATCTAGACTTCCCCATCCTGGCAGGAAGTCGGACCAGCCCTCTCTACCGGGGGTGGATTGGGGGAAAGGGTGGAACAGGGTAGTTGACCTGTTATAGTCAGCCATTACCAATCAGTACCTCCATTGTAAAATGACATGGTATAGATATGAAATACAGAACATAACATAGCATTGCATACAAAACCTATAAAATTCAGCACTTAAAGAGGCTTTTTCACCAGTTTTAAGTATTTCAAGCTAGAAATATAGGCAGGTAGATCTCAAAACGCATATCACAGAAATACCTTTATTTCCCTTATTTCAGTTCCAATTACCCTGGAAAATCCACTTTTATAAATATGCTAATGAGGCATCGGAGCACTTGGAGGCGTGCTTATAGCTTCTGTGCACCACATCTCCAAAGCCCTCCTGCCTGTTAGTGCCGCCCTGCATATTAAAAAAACAGCCCTTAGAACGTTGATTAACAGCACTAGACTCCCTGGTCTAGCGCTGACATCCAGCGCATGTGCACTCCCAGGTCTGATGGCGCATGCGCACTTCCCTTGCAGCGCCAAACTCTGCAAGTTCATTTCCTCTAGTGTGCACGTGCTGTCACGTCACTGCACCCAGAAATTTTCTTTTCACTTAACACATATTTGCTAATTTGTGTTGGTCGATCACATAAAATCCCAATAAAATACTTTTAAGTTTGTGGGTGTAACGTAAAAAAAATGTGGAAAGGTTCAAGAGGTATGAATATTATTTCAAGGCACTGTACATATGCATGTTTGCCCAAAGATGGGGAGAAGAGGAAAAAAAACCTCTGCAGTGGCTTTCTCCTAGAACAAAAGGATCGGACACTTGAAATCCAATGTGCCTTAACCGTATCTCCCCTGACATCAACAGACTTAGTCCAATTGGAGAGGGACCACAAAGGGACGAACACCCAAAAAAAGCTTTGACAACTGATGAGTGCCGTGGCCATCGTTCATGTACATATCAGCAGTCAGGGTCAGTTGAACTCGCCAAAAATGGTCAGCCAACACAGATTTAAGATGTATGACTAGTTTAACACGTAATCTAATCATTTTCCATGATCAACACCTTTAAAGGAAATGTTTTATGCTGCTAAATTGTAGCATACGGAGTCCTGTTAATCGTGAACTTCTCACTTTCTCTGCCCATCTGACACTGATCAACAGTTTTTTTTGCAACTGACTTAGCAGCGGGGGGGGGGGGGGGGGGGTTGGGTTGGGCAGAGAAAATCAAGAGCTCATGAATAGACTCATTGGCATGCTCTGGAGCCGTTCAATACAAAACGGCTGGGTTAAATAAGGAAAGTGACCCACTATTTTAGTTAGGACACTATAAAACTGGTGACAGATTGCCTTTAACTCCTTCTAAAAAGTTAGTTCTTTAGGGGGCATTGGTAGAAGCTTAAAGGGGGTTGTCCAGTTTTCTGATACGATGAACTATCCTTAGGATAGGTCCCATTCAATAAATGGGACAAAAAAGCCGTAATTACACTATAGCGCCGCAACAATGTCAACAGCTCTTTTAAATGATCAGTATCCATTGAACAAACTTTGCATAAAAGATTATTACAGGCAAACAAAATAAAACTTTGTAATATATCTTATTAGAAAAAAAATGCCCCTCTCTCCCACTCCTAAACAAACATTTTATACTGTTATCTTGAGAAACGAGAAGAACTGTCAGCACACTGACATCTAAGAAGAGGGGAAAGATGATGAAGAGTGAGCTGCTAGATGAACAAAGAGGCATGTTTTCCTCTGCTAAGATACTGTATTTTTCAGACAATAGAGCACAATTTTTAAGCAAGAAAAATGTTGTGAAAAAAATCCTGAGCCTTACAGTCTAAAGACAGGCAGGCCAGCATTACCAAGCACTCCTGACAGCTTCCTTAATGGTTTTACCTCACTGCACTGCTCCATTCATGTCCTAATGGATGTTCCACTCTCCATTAGGATATGAAAAGCATGGCAGTACATCAGCCCCCCCCCCCCCAGGATAGCGGTGCTGCTAGCACAAGACCTCTGAGGCCAGTAATTGGCTGCAGCATTTACATGAGGTTTCAGGCTTGTCTCCTCTGCAGTCATGTAATTTACTGTAAGGTTTATTATTTTAACTAGGGATGAGCGAACTTTTGAAAAGTTCGGTTCGCTTCGGCGAACTTTCTTGAAGTTCGGATTCGTACGAACCGAACCTAAAACGAACCTTATACGAACGAATATACGCATATTTGAGAATCTACACTAATACGTACGCTAATGCGAACATTCCCGCACAAATAACGAACATACAGTCTAGCGTTGTCAAAGGTACGCTACTTAACTAAATGAATATGTACGCATTAGCGTACGCATACACTGCGTCTGCGAACATTCCTACTCCAGTGACGAACATAGTGTAGAGTTGTTAAAAGTACGCTACTTGACGGATAATAATAATAAGTTATTATTTTCGTTCGTCCGAACGTTCGTTCGGACGAGCGAACAGAACCGTAACGAACCAGATTATTAATAACCCATCTCGGCTTCTCCTCCCAAAAGGGTGGTTTGACACGAGGGTCACACCAGGATACAAGGGATTGTAGGAGTAATAAATAATCCCTTGTATCCTGGTCTATTCTGTGGAAAAAGTAAACTTTATTTACGAACCTGATTCATACGAACTTGACGAAAGTTCGGTTCGGGGACGAACCGAACGTTCGGTAAAGTTCGTAACGAATCTGGTTCGTTACGGTTCGGTTCGCTCATCCCTAATTTTAACACCTTCCATGTCTTTATCCATTTTTTTTTAAACTCCAACAGCCCCTTTACATCTATGTCCATGAATGTGATTTGGAGATTTGTATCTGAAAATCAAGGCTTCAACCACTATAAAGATATATTAAGACAATGATAATTAATACCAACATGATGATAAAAAGCAGAGATTCACTTTAAGCCTTAAATCATGGAGCCATTTCTTCTAACTTTCATACAGCTGTTTCAAGCTGGTTAGCCCTCATCCTGTATAGAGCTGTTTGACCTATAAAACCATTCTCATTAAAGTCCCTAAATTAGAGTGCTCAGATTAGACTGTGCAGAAACGATTGAGTCATACAGCAGTACAGCTATAGAGACAGGACTTTGTAGGTCACTCAGTGAGTCAATGATGACTGAATAACAATTAAGTCTTAATATTAGTTTAATATCAAAAGTGGGGCATAGCAAAATTATAGAATGCGGTGAAAATAATGTCACTAAGTTTTCAAAAAACTTTTGATATGTCGTAGAGACATTATCATTATTTTAGATCGGTGGGGGTCCGCAATCTCACTCCTCTCTGCAGTGGATGGAATCGAGACAGGCCCATAGACTTCTGAAGACCCTGTTTCGTGCAGCAAGGAGAGAGAGCACAATGTGCTTTTGCTTCTCTCCCCTGGTTCTAGAGATCGTGGGGGTCTCCACTCTCAGACTCCAACTGATCTAAACTTTTGATACATATCTCTAAGACCCTTTAATCTTCTGTTTTACTTCAACCAAAGTTGTGGACTGATTTTCCTGTCCTTTTTATTTAAGGGTAACTAATGCCTGAAAGCACTTCTGTCATGTCTCAAGCTGCATGACAGAAGTTTCTTCAAATGTTACTTTGTCAGACCTTACTTACGGCTCAGTGCCTGTCATTTTCTATACTGTCTTGGCTCTGTTTCTGCTTTTGTGCTTTTTTCCTGAACTCAAGACCTGCTCATCAACCCTTTATGCACTAACCTTTTTAAGTTCCACTGATTAACCTCTCATCTACTGATTTGGCTTTATCTGTACTCTCCAGGCTTTGACCTCGACTTGTCCTACTGATTAACTTCTTGTCTACTGAACTGGGTTTATCTGTACTCTCCAGGTTTAGACTTTGGCCAATTCTGCTGATTAATCTCTTGTCTACTGACTTGGCTACATTTTCACTCTCCAGGCTTGGATCTTGGCTTGTTCTTCTCTTTAACCTCTTGTCTGCAGATTTGATTATATGCAGTATGTATAATGGTAGATTTGACTATATCTAGCTTTATTATCCTATCTGCTTTCCTTTGGTCATCTAAGTTGGTCTGCTCCTGCAAACTTGCACCCGTTTTCTGCAACCTTACTCTGAAGATGTAACCTGGGTCCTGTGACAGTGTCTGGTGAATACCTAGGGGCTGCCTAAGGTTATAGAAACACAGTGAAGTTCCTGCATGCAGTTTTGGAAGACAAAACCAGGTGTGAATTAAAAAATAAAATAAGTTGTATCTGTCCTTATCTCCTTTCATGATCTACTACTGACTTTGGCTTCCAAAACTGCATTCAGAAACCTGACCGTCTGGTCATACCCATAGACTCTACCAACTGGAGAGATGTATGAAGACCAGTAGTTGTTTCTGAATGTCTTGGCTGTGTTTTCCGTTTGGGACCTCTGTAGTTAACATTGCAATATCGCTCCCGTCATGATTTTGCACACAGTATTTCAGCCTAGATGCCCCATTCTGCAGTTATAAGTAACAGATCAGGCAGCTATCGATATGTGGGGGTAGATGGCTTCTTTCTAATGAATGCTCAATGTTCCCACTCCTTTGTAGTGTGCAGCTGTTTCTTGTCCTATCCAGGAACTGAGGTGAGCTTCTTTATGGCACTCACCACCACTACTAGCTAACTACACACAGGAACAATGCAGGCTCCTTCTCCCTCAACAGCAGCAAGCATCTCTTACTTTCTCTGCTCCTGAATTGTTCTGACCACAAGGCTTTGCATGCACTTCTGTTCATGTCCTCTGGGAGGATACTATCTTGTGTGGGGATGCCAGTGGAGTGAACCTCACATAGACCTTTGAATCAGCTTAAATTTAGTTTTCTTACAGGTAGTTAACCCTTCACTGCCACAAATGAACCTCACAACCTACAATGAATTATACAATATACACAGTACATTTCACAACATAAACAGTGTGGTTGACCAGCTATATCCATTGACATTATGCACAAGGCAATGTAAACCCAAGAGTGTCAGTACAATGTCAGAGGCTGCCTAACATTGACTTCATCACATCAATACATATTCCTGCCATGGCCTCAATACATACAAAGTATTTCACTCACAGTAATGCACATCACTTCTGGCTACCTCACTGGCGATATTGCATGGTGCCATAACATGACATATCACACATGGGTGCAAATTACATGGCACACTTAAGAGAGGAGAGAGGTACAGTAATAGCATGCATTAACATAGCATAAATGTAAAGTTGTGTTATCACAACAGTCACATAAAAAATCTGTTCAATTTAGTAACAGTAACCCATAGAAGCAGAACACTGAATTTTTTTGTAGACAATGCTATTTTAAATCCTCTTTCATGCCCACAGAGTGCAAGTGGGGGTACGTCGATCACCTCCTTACACTCTGCCAGTAGCAGGGGTCACAGACTGAATGGCAGAGTAGGGAGCTGACTGCTCCACCATTGTATATAACTGTATCTTGCAGTGTAAAACTGCCGTAGATCGGCAATTCAGATTTTTAAGCAATTTAGTGATTGCCGGCGGCAGATCATGCTGTGTAATAGCGACAGTATGGGGATGAGTGATGGCATAGTGATCGCTCTTCCCCATGCTATGGAAGAAATCGCATGTAATAGCAGAGGACTCCTCCACTAGCGAGCAGGCGATTGCCGGTAGGGAAGCAATGGTCGCTTGCTCAATCTGTAATACAGGCATTAGAATAATATATAACTGTAGTAAAGAGATCCGTGTCACTGTATATAATGTCATTTCATTATACTCTTGAGGTGGCCCTGACAATAAAAACTTTTAGTCCTCCCCACCTGGTAAGCCCCTTCTGAGTTTGGGCCCCTATAGCTATGCCCCTGGTATATTACCAGTATGTTAAATTTCACACTAAAATATCTACAAATTTGTGGGTTCCCTGTTTAATATCTCACCTCCTTTCTTGTTTTTTTTAAAGGGGCTGTCCCACGAAAAATATTCTACAGTTTTCAACCCAGCACCTGGATCTGAATACTTTTGTAATTGCATGTAATTAAAAATGTTGTATAGCCACTGAGTTATTCAATAAAATGTATCTGTATAGCGCCACTTAATTTCTAATTTCTTTGACCAGCTCACTAAGATGTCCGCACATGCTTAGTTTCATCTTTCAACTGTCTCTTGAGCTGTGATAGGGAGAGCTGAGACACGCCCTCTGAGTTGTGATAGGGAGAGCTGAGACATGCCCCCTGAGCTGTGATAGGGAGAGCTGAGACATGCCCCCTGAGCTGCAGCAGAAAAGACACGCCCCCTGAGCTGTCAGCTTGATATAAATCTAGCAGAGCAATGAATGGGGAGATCTCTGGATACATGTGAGGTGCAGGGCTGGTTCTCGGTTTATTAGAAAGAGATTGCCATGTACTATATGATGTCTGATTTTTATTTTTTACATTATTCATGGGATAACCCCTTTAAATGTGGCTCCACACTACTATTCAAAGTAAGTTGCAGCTCACAAGGTACAGAAGGTTGGGGACCTTTGGTTTAGAGGAAAACAATGAACAATGAAGTCACCAGAGATCTTGAAAACTGTAAAGAAGTTTATTAGGAAAATTGCAAACTTTTCATTATACAGTAAGGTTTTTTTAATCCCTTTCTATAAAGTGCTCTAATACCTTCCTTTTATGAATCTTTTGTATTCATAATTGTTCTCTTTTACTGTGGCGGTGCAATTCATTGATGTTAATTATCTTTCTAGTCCTTTTATTGACCGACAGCTTTCTTAAGCATCTATATATTTTGAGTCGAAGTGAAAACTGTAGAGAAGAAGACAGAAGATTGTTATTACGCTATAGAAATCCAAACTTGATAAGGTGTCATTATCTAAATAATACTGTTTAGAAGCCGTATCTGCCAGCAGCCTGAATCACACAACAAAAGATATGACAGAGACCTATAGTCGCTGTTCTGCTGTCAGGTGCTATCTTGTGTGGAGCAGGATTCATTTATGTTCCTCACTTATATCGTGCTGACATATTCCGCAGCTCTTTTCGGACATTAACATAACTTGTTGTCCCCAGAGGGGCTCAAAATCTAAATTCCCCTAAATCAGTATATCTAATTGTGTGGAGGGAAACCAGAGTAACCAGAGAAAAACCATGCAAACACGGGGGAGAACATACCAACTCCATGAAGATATTGTCCTCAGTTAGATTTGAACCTAGGACACCCAGCACTGTGCTGCCCATGCAGTGACCCAGAGGATCACTGCTAAAATGGTTAAAATGTGTAGGAATTATTTTCCTGTGTACAGGCTACAAAGGGGTTAATTGGCCCTGGGAGATATAGTTGTTAGGTGCAAGCTGCTATACCATCCCCCCTGGGGAGTGGCTTATTTTGGCTGATGTAATTGCAGTACCTGGGAGCATGGAGTATTTGCAAATGGTTTGTGAATTAAATGTTATGTTTTTATAACATTTTTACGTTATCTATAGTTATGCCTTGTATTCTTGCAGTGACCCCCTGAGGAGCCTGTGTAGATGATAAGATATCTGTGTGATTGCTGCAAGATCTGCTGCAAGAAAGAGAAGGAGAGAAAGATAAAGGAGAGAATTTGGAGAACTTAGAATCTGCATGGCCAGCCATTGGCGTCAGTAAGGTAACCGCCATTGAGGGCAATACAGACTTTACTGCCATGCAGGGGTTACAGTTAAGACACCTTATATACTTAAAGGGAACCTGTCATCTCCGAAACACCCCCTGAACTAGAGTAAGTGGTGTATAGTGTAAGTGATGCTGAATCCGAATATGTAAGTTTTATCTTCATACTCACTTCCATTCTGACGCTGTGCTCCCACAAACCTGCAGTAAAATGCACTCAGTGGACTCCGTTGCTCACTAATATAATGGAGAGGACTCAAAGAAGAGTCCTCTCAATGCATTTTACTGCAGGCTTGTGGGAGCACAGCGTCGGAATGGAAGTGAGTATGAAGATAAAACTTACATATTCGGATTCAGCATTACTTACACTATACATCTCTTATTCTAGTTCAGGGGGTGTTTCGGAGATGACAGGCTCCCTTTAAGAAACAACCCGGCCAGTCATATCATTCAGCCTGTATGCCGCTATGCACATTACAGGCATAATTTTAAAAGTACTGTTGCCAGTCTACTGAGAGAGACTTAACAAGAAGTGTACAAAGAGGACTATAACTCTCATCTTTGTCTAAATCCATACACTCTACCTGTGTACACTGGAGCTGTGTTTTGCTATAGTTGGATGAGCTACATCTCCTATTTTTGCACTACAGTAAAGAGAGATGTTTATTCTTCTAACTATGGCCTATTTTACTGACTCCTAAACCATATGCCTGCCATTCTACTTAGACAGATAAAAAATAATAAAAGTTTGGACCAACGATATATATATATATATATATACATTTTTTTCTTTAAGTGCATATCCATAAAGCAGAACTGTAGATATATAAAGGTATGGTTGCACAACATATAATGAACAATAAAGGTAGAAATGAATTCAAATATATGTGGCACTATGCCAACTAAAGATAAAAAAGGAAGTCCTTAGTTACACAGATTTGCAAATGCGTGATCATGCCCACTCACCAATCGTCACGGTAACTTCCTGTGGAGTGGGTTCCTACACTCATCTATGCCTCTGTTCAGACTACATCCAAGTCTCCATGGTTCTGGGCGTGTGGAACCAGCTAAATAGGTATCCTATCAGGAAGTCCTAGGTGAATGGGCGTCGTCAGGTCCAAAAAGAGCATGCTAGGCTCAGTATATAATGATAAAAAATAATAAAAGTTTGGACCAACGATATATATATATATATATACATTTTTTTCTTTAAGTGCATATCCATAAAGCAGAACTGTAGATATATAAAGGTATGGTTGCACAACATATAATGAACAATAAAGGTAGAAATGAATTCAAATATATGTGGCACTATGCCAACTAAAGATAAAAAAGGAAGTCCTTAGTTACACAGATTTGCAAATGCGTGATCATGCCCACTCACCAATCGTCACGGTAACTTCCTGTGGAGTGGGTTCCTACACTCATCTATGCCTCTGTTCAGACTACATCCAAGTCTCCATGGTTCTGGGCGTGTGGAACCAGCTAAATAGGTATCCTATCAGGAAGTCCTAGGTGAATGGGCGTCGTCAGGTCCAAAAAGAGCATGCTAGGCTCAGTATATAATGATAAAAAATAATAAAAGTTTGGACCAACGATATATATATATATATATATACACATTTTTTTCTTTAAGTGCATATCCATAAAGCAGAACTGTAGATATATAAAGGTATGGTTGCACAACATATAATGAACAATAAAGGTAGAAATGAATTCAAATATATGTGGCACTATGCCAACTAAAGATAAAAAAGGAAGTCCTTAGTTACACAGATTTGCAAATGCGTGATCATGCCCACTCACCAATCGTCACGGTAACTTCCTGTGGAGTGGGTTCCTACACTCATCTATGCCTCTGTTCAGACTACATCCAAGTCTCCATGGTTCTGGGCGTGTGGAACCAGCTAAATAGGTATCCTATCAGGAAGTCCTAGGTGAATGGGCGTCGTCAGGTCCAAAAAGAGCATGCTAGGCTCAGTATATAATGATAAAAAATAATAAAAGTTTGGACCAACGATATATATATATATATATATACATTTTTTTCTTTAAGTGCATATCCATAAAGCAGAACTGTAGATATATAAAGGTATGGTTGCACAACATATAATGAACAATAAAGGTAGAAATGAATTCAAATATATGTGGCACTATGCCAACTAAAGATAAAAAAGGAAGTCCTTAGTTACACAGATTTGCAAATGCGTGATCATGCCCACTCACCAATCGTCACGGTAACTTCCTGTGGAGTGGGTTCCTACACTCATCTATGCCTCTGTTCAGACTACATCCAAGTCTCCATGGTTCTGGGCGTGTGGAACCAGCTAAATAGGTATCCTATCAGGAAGTCCTAGGTGAATGGGCGTCGTCAGGTCCAAAAAGAGCATGCTAGGCTCAGTATATAATGATAAAAAATAATAAAAGTTTGGACCAACGATATATATATATATATACATTTTTTCTTTAAGTGCATATCCATAAAGCAGAACTGTAGATATATAAAGGTATGGTTGCACAACATATAATGAACAATAAAGGTAGAAATGAATTCAAATATATGTGGCACTATGCCAACTAAAGATAAAAAAGGAGGAAGTCCTTAGTTACACAGATTTGCAAATGCGTGATCATGCCCACTCACCAATCGTCACGGTAACTTCCTGTGGAGTGGGTTCCTACACTCATCTATGCCTCTGTTCAGACTACATCCAAGTCTCCATGGTTCTGGGCGTGTGGAACCAGCTAAATAGGTATCCTATCAGGAAGTCCTAGGTGAATGGGCGTCGTCAGGTCCAAAAAGAGCATGCTAGGCTCAGTATATAATGATAAAAAATAATAAAAGTTTGGACCAACGATATATATATATATATACATTTTTTTTTTACTTCCTTTTTTATCTTTAGTTGGCATAGTGCCACATATATTTGAATTCATTTCTACCTTTATTGTTCATTATATGTTGTGCAACCATACCTTTATATATCTACAGTTCTGCTTTATGGATATGCACTTAAAGAAAAAAATGTATATATATATATATATCGTTGGTCCAAACTTTTATTATTTTTTATCATTATATACTGAGCCTAGCATGCTCTTTTTGGACCTGACGACGCCCATTCACCTAGGACTTCCTGATAGGATACCTATTTAGCTGGTTCCACACGCCCAGAACCATGGAGACTTGGATGTAGTCTGAACAGAGGCATAGATGAGTGTAGGAACCCACTCCACAGGAAGTTACCGTGACGATTGGTGAGTGGGCATGATCACGCATTTGCAAATCTGTGTAACTAAGGACTTCCTTTTTTATCTTTAGTTGGCATAGTGCCACATATATTTGAATTCATTTCTACCTTTATTGTTCATTATATGTTGTGCAACCATACCTTTATATATCTACAGTTCTGCTTTATGGATATGCACTTAAAGAAAAAAATGTATATATATATATATATCGTTGGTCCAAACTTTTATTATTTTTTATCATTATATACTGAGCCTAGCATGCTCTTTTTGGACCTGACGACGCCCATTCACCTAGGACTTCCTGATAGGATACCTATTTAGCTGGTTCCACACGCCCAGAACCATGGAGACTTGGATGTAGTCTGAACAGAGGCATAGATGAGTGTAGGAACCCACTCCACAGGAAGTTACCGTGACGATTGGTGAGTGGGCATGATCACGCATTTGCAAATCTGTGTAACTAAGGACTTCCTTTTTTATCTTTAGTTGGCATAGTGCCACATATATTTGAATTCATTTCTACCTTTATTGTTCATTATATGTTGTGCAACCATACCTTTATATATCTACAGTTCTGCTTTATGGATATGCACTTAAAGAAAAAAATGTATATATATATATATATCGTTGGTCCAAACTTTTATTATTTTTTATCATTATATACTGAGCCTAGCATGCTCTTTTTGGACCTGACGACGCCCATTCACCTAGGACTTCCTGATAGGATACCTATTTAGCTGGTTCCACACGCCCAGAACCATGGAGACTTGGATGTAGTCTGAACAGAGGCATAGATGAGTGTAGGAACCCACTCCACAGGAAGTTACCGTGACGATTGGTGAGTGGGCATGATCACGCATTTGCAAATCTGTGTAACTAAGGACTTCCTTTTTTATCTTTAGTTGGCATAGTGCCACATATATTTGAATTCATTTCTACCTTTATTGTTCATTATATGTTGTGCAACCATACCTTTATATATCTACAGTTCTGCTTTATGGATATGCACTTAAAGAAAAAAATGTATATATATATATATATCGTTGGTCCAAACTTTTATTATTTTTTATCATTATATACTGAGCCTAGCATGCTCTTTTTGGACCTGACGACGCCCATTCACCTAGGACTTCCTGATAGGATACCTATTTAGCTGGTTCCACACGCCCAGAACCATGGAGACTTGGATGTAGTCTGAACAGAGGCATAGATGAGTGTAGGAACCCACTCCACAGGAAGTTACCGTGACGATTGGTGAGTGGGCATGATCACGCATTTGCAAATCTGTGTAACTAAGGACTTCCTTTTTTATCTTTAGTTGGCATAGTGCCACATATATTTGAATTCATTTCTACCTTTATTGTTCATTATATGTTGTGCAACCATACCTTTATAATTCTACTTAGACAGACACTTAACATCACGGCATCCCAACTAAAATTATGATGGATCCCTAGAACCAGAGTGTGCCCCGAAGGAAGAAATGGTGCACCCTCCTTTCACTGCACGGATCTAGGGAGCAATACTTTGAAAAAAGCCACTGTGATTGATTGTGACAGCCAGAACTACTACCGCTCCCATCCTCCGCTCCGGCTCCTCAGGCGTGGTGGTTGTAATGAGGATGGTGGTCTCTCTTTACTGAATAGATTATGGGAGTTGCAGTACATATGGCAGCAATAGGCAGTATATTACAGGGAAGGCTCTTCAGAATAGCTGTGTACGTATATACAGCAGCAATGATGGTAGTAGTTGTTCCTGAGTCCCTCTCTAAATACACTTTGCAACCTTCTCAAATAACCATAGGCGTGCAATTCCTTCTCAGTAACAATTTCTGCAAGAAGTCTGGTGGGTGCTGGAGGCAATTAACCCTTTCCACATGCAGTAAAGTCTTTTGGTATAACTGAGCCTCACTTTATTGTCTTTAACCAGTACGGTCTTGTTTCTCAGTCATTTCTAAATGTATGTTCTCTTCCTCTCAGGGATATTCTCTCAGTTCAGTTCTTTCTATGGCATCTTTTGGTTTCATGGATGAAAGTTCCCTGGACTAGGCCTATTTTTTAGAAGCTCAAACATGCATGTCCTCGCTGTAAGTCTGCTTAGCAAAGACTCTCTAACCAGGGGAGGGGGGCAGCCTATCACCCTGGCAACTGCACTAAGACTGCCAGTTTTAACTAAAAACTGGCCATATATACTGTAACCATAAGGGATTGGCAATAAATCACAACATGTAACTTTTTAGAATGGATTTAAGTTTTTAGCAATGATCCGCTAGGTCACTACATGGCTATATAGTAAGTACTGTATAATAAGTCTATGGCCATATGTTTGCACAGTATACATTTTGGAACAATATGTTCATCAAATGAATCCCAAATGCATGGCTATATGCATCCTCTTTTGTCAGTATACTTAAAGGGGTATTCCCATCTCACAAATGTAGTTTGTATAGTTAGATATAGCCATTCCAATATTATTACTAATAGAATGTATTTATAAAAAATGTACCGTTTAGAAGATTTCCCTATTTGTATATCCATTGTCCCACACACATCAGTCAGGCCGTTGCCCCTAGTTACGGCCACTGTGGCCATGTAGTAGTGGTGGCCGGTTTATTCTTGTTCAAACCTGCTCTGAGGTAACTGCTGTATTGTGAACGCACATTGCATGAGCATGTGGAGACATCTTAGGGTACGTTCACATCTGCGTTTTGGATGCTACCAGTCCAAAACGCAATGGTCGGGATCTACAAATAGACAAATCTTATAAACGGTACATTTTATATAAATACATTCTATTAGTAATAATATTGGTATCACTATATCTAACTATACAAACTATATTTGTGAGATGGGAATACCCCTTTAAGTACAAGATAAAGAGACATAAATAAAAAAAAATACTTTTCGAATGTGGTTTGAAACTAGCTTTAGCTGTGAAAATACATAAAATTTAAGAATGTGAACATTTTTAAGGCAAGAACACCAATTATTCTCATTGTTGAGTAATTTCCCAATTTGTCCACATGGTGGCAGTCTGTCACTAGCAGTGTATTATAGTCATGGTGTGCACAGTTTATTCAGTGCCCATATTGCATTTTATAGTTTTATTATCCCTTTTATATAATTATTATTGATAATAATACATGTAAAATAAGAAGAAAAGTAAAAGAATCTATAAAACTAAATAAAATATTTCTGCCTCAATATTTCCTTCTATGTTTGTGCTGCCTCTTGACGGCATGAAATGAAACAATAATGATCACTGATTGCCCTTTTGTGGCTGAAAATGAGGGAGAGCCTATTGTAAATCCCCTACTTAACCTTTAGTATTCCTGGAGTCCATTCCTTTGTCTTCTCATATCTGATGTTTGGTTGCAGCTGGTCATGTTATGCTTGACTAATGCTATGGTGACACGGATGGTGGCTCCTGATAGACACATTAAGAGAACATATTCTCCTATAATTACATGCCAGTCATCTATTTATGATTCTTGCTAGAAAATAGACTCTAGTTATTATATGCTGGGAAGGGACAAAGACTCTTGGACAAAGGAAACCAGGCCAATCAAGGGTAGTCGCCATTGTCTGAGCCCCCACCCCTTTGTCAGATGCCAGTCAGCAAGCTAGCTCCTGCAGCTGGTGCAAGAAATGTCGTCTTCTGTATATAACTGCGTAGATACAGAAACACAGTAAACGCGTGAATGCGAGATATGCATTTTGTTGCGTTTTTGTGCAGATTGGAATACTGTAGTTACCTGATGTTACCTCAAAGCCACTGAGATTGATAAAAAATGAATTCCAAACGTGGGCGTCATTTTTAATTTAATTGAAAAGTTGCACAAGACTACCTGATAGGAACCTAATTTTGCACATACTAAATTTTAGACTGTAATTCTGGTCATACTGGATTCAGGCATATACAATGAGGAATTTCTCCCAGTGGATATGGAAATGTTTATCTAAGGCTACTTTCACACTAGCGTTTTTGCTGAAACCGGCAGGGTTACTACCGTCTACATCTGTTATGAACGGATCCGGTTGTACTATCTTTAACATAGCCAAGACGGATCCGTCATTAACTCCATTGAAAGTCAATGGGGGACAGATCTGTTTTCTATTATATCAGAGAAAATGGATACGTCCCCATCAACTTGCATTGTGGGTCATGACGTCTTGGTCCAAATTCCATGACGGAAAGAAAACCGCAAAAACGTAAACACAAGCGTGAAAGTAGCCTAATATGCTCAAGGACTTAGACAATAGCCAGACCTATGTTAAATAACATGCTGAATATTGGGAAGGGTGCATACTTATCTTATAATGACCTGTTGTTTCCGTCAGCTTCAATCATTGCCCAGTCTAGCTGCTGTAATGTACTTACTGATCTGTGCTCCCATCACTCTTGATTCTTAATTGCTGTGCCATTGCTAGTAGGGCACGTCTGCGTGCTGTTGGATCATCACCGACCCTTGCACAGGTGTGGATTGGCCATAGACCTTACAGGGAAATTTCTCGGTGGGCCGATGCCCAAGGGGTTGACCAGTGGAAGTTTTTGGTGATGTATTTTGTGCTGATGGGGGAAGTATTTTGTGATGGACTGTGGTATTTGGCTCTGTTGGGGTGGTATAATGTGCCACAATATGGTATTGCTGGCCCCCCTATTTGTGTTGGCTCTGCCTTCCATCAATTTGGACGCGACTACAAAACGGGGCAACTTTTAGTATTTTTTCCAGGGCCACTTTAAGTTCCCAATCTGTCCTTGCCCATGCATGCTGACGTTACTAGAGGACTACTTGGGACACCGGGCCAATCAAATACAGAGTTGTTATTAGGTGGCATATATAAACGGACTACTGCTCTTAGCAGTTTTCTCCCTGTGAACTTAAAGGGGTTGTCCGAGTTATGAAAAAAAATATATAGTACTTTAAATCTGATGGGCAGCAATATATAACTAAGTTAAGCAAGTTTTAGGCAAAAAAAAAATCTATATTTCCACATTTCCCTGGTTCTCTTCTGGCCTTTGTTTACCTGCAGTAATAACAATCTCTGCCCCTCCCCCTGCTCTACAAATGCTGCCCTGAGTGACATGTCTTCTGGGATACTCAGCAGCATGTTGTATGTGTGTTGTATTGCGGCAGAACGGGGGGTGGGGGGGCGTGGCCAGCACAGTGACGTCTCGTGTACAGGCTCTGTGCACGAATGCAAGATTAGCAGGGAGGCAAGCTGACATCACAGGTCATGTGACCCTCATTGAAACCTGAGAAACCAGCAGCTTTAGAAGCAGAAAGTGTATGGAAAAGCTGTTGTATTTGACTAGTTAGAAACATACAAAGGACAAAAAAATAACTCGGACAACCCCTCTAAGGAGGCTGTCGCCCAGTTGGGGGCCGCTGTTTAGGGCGGATTGTACATGATAGTAGGCATGGATAGTTGTGCAGGTGGAGGTCAAGCCTGCCCTGCTACTGGACTTAATACCTGCTACTTGGATGGTAATATCCATGCCACAATGGTTACTACCACTGAAACGTCTATTCATTTAAATGGCAGATAAGATGCATTAACCTGGCACAATCACTACCTGTGTGTCCGAGTCCATTCAAAGTGGCAGTTCCAGTGCCACCAGCTGCAGGCACCAGCTGATTTGTGAGGGTACTGGGGGTTGGATGCCCACTGATCAGATATTGTTGATTTTTGCTTAGGCTCCTATCTGTCCTCTACTCCTCACTAAGTAGTTTAACAGTTCAGCAATAAATAAAGGAAGGAGTGCCTTAATTTTTGTGCTTAAAGGGGTTGTCTCACTTCAGCAAATGGCATTTATCATGTAGACAAAGTTAATACAAGGCACTTACTAATGTATTGTGATTGTCCATATTGCTTCATTTGCTGGTTGGATGGCAGGATTCATTTTTCCATCACATTATACGCTGCTCGTTTCCATGGTTATGACCACCCTGTAATCCATCAGTGGTGGACGTGCTTGTACACTATAGGAAAAAGGTTACCCCCGGACGAAGGCACGCCGTAACGCGCGTTTCCCTGGCCCTCCATTTGGTCTTCACTCTGTTTGGTGAGCATCGGTCTATACTCAATATCGCTGTTGGCAGTATGCTGCATGGATCCCTTTGTGATTAGCAGTGGTTATTTATATTGATAGGTTCCCCACTGTGGGTTTGTTCAATATTACACCTGTGGTGTTCAGGTATATGTGACTGTATATAAGTACCAACATTGTTCAGCCTTCTTGGCTTATTGTTATTAGTATATTCATGTTGTTACATGTATCTGACCCTATACAGGTTGTCACTGTGGTATCACATGCTGTATTATAGTATTATATGGGATCCTCCTTACATGTATATTGCCTTGTTTCATTATTATGTACGGTTGTAGCTCATCTTCATATTAGTGTGTCTACTACAGCATTATGTTTCCATGTATGGGCTAGGGATGGCGTTTTTTATAACATGAATTTTTAAATCTTTTTATGTGTTATGATGTAATAAAGATTGTCATATATTTTTATAGCACATCAGTGGCTCCATTGTCTTTTTATAGACATTGTTTGTGGTTTGTCTTTATGGGAGCTTGTACTGTTATTTTTACTGAGCCGTTTTCTGCATGTGGCATGGTGGTTATTATTTTCTATATACTTTTTTACCTCGCCATTTACTTTGCAGAGGGTTGATCATTATATTTCTTTGACTATAGGAAAAAGCTCTGGCCTGTTTGGTGGCCGAGACTGTGGAAGCTCACATAGGCTAGTGATTTTTCCTATAGTGTGCAAGCACGACCCCCACTGATGGATTGCAGGATGGTCGTAACCATGGAAACGAGCAGCATATAATGTGATGGAAAATGAATGAAGCCAGCAAAGGAAGCAATATGGACAATCCCAATACATTAACTTTCTGTACATAATAAATGCTATTTGCTGAAGTGAGACAAACCCTTTAAGAGCACCATTGAAGGTTATGAAAACCTTCAGGGAACAATTTTTAAAAATCATTTTATTTTACTCATTTTGTGGTAAAAATCCTTTTTTAGATTGATCTTTGTCCAAAAATGTTAACAGTTCAACAGTTTTTCGTTCTACAGCCTTCACTTTGAGTGTATCTGCAGACTATTGTTTTTTTCTTTTTACTGAATCTGTCGGGGACTTGCTCTGATGGCTCGAGGTGTAGCTCCCGACAGCTTATAAACACTCATTATAGTTAAAATCTTATCAAACATATAACAAATATGGCTTAAATGAGTGTTTATGAAATTTCAAAAATAAGAGCTACATATCGAGCCATCAGAGAAGATCCTGGGTGGATTCAGTGTAAACCAAATGGTCCTGGTCTGCAGAGACACTAACAGTGGAGGCGGTAGAATAAAGACTGTTGAAAATTTTTAATAAAAACCAAAATGAAAAAATGATTTTTAGTCTAAAATTAGTATAATGCTAAAAAAAGCATTTTCCCTGAAACTGTTTCATAGCTTTAAGATGATATTTTGTTTTTAGTATCCTTATTTCTTGCCCGGAGTGGACAGAAAGGGAATATGTCACATGATTTTAGTGTATGAAACTATAGGTATTGCCATGTTCAATAAACTACCTTGTGTCCTGGTGTAGTGTTCATTCTTTTTTTTCTGCAGTCGTTTTCATTTTATTCCACAAATTTATGATATGCAAATTTTCAAAGGAGCCCAGAGGGGCGTTAATATTGATATAGGGAGCCCAGTAACGCCCCCTCCTGTGCCTAGCCCGCCCAGAAGAGGGGGCAGCGACCAACAATGCTAATGAGGGCGGTTACTCCTGCCGTGAAGAGGTGTGCTTGGGAACAGTAAGAAGGCGGGCTAGGCACAGGAGGGGGGCATTACTGGGCTCCCTATGTCGATATTAACACCCCTCTGGGCTCCTTCTTTGAAAATTTGCATATCATAAAATGTGGAATAAAATGAAAATGAATGAAAGCGATAACATGAAAAAAAAAGAATGAACACTACACCAGGACACAAGGTATTTTAATGAACATGGCATACTTATAGTTTCATACACTAAAATCATGTGACAGATTTCCTTTAAATTAGCACGGTGTAATACCTCATTACCCCTGTGGTTGCTCTTCAGAAAAGCTGACCACTTAATGCCAGATTCCCACACAGATTAACAATTGATCACTGGAAGTTACAGAACGGAGGCAGTTTGTAATCAATAAAAACAAATAAAAATTGTCCAAAGTGGAGAACTCCTTTTAATATTCATATATCCTTTATGTATGTATATAAAATAAATTTCTGTCTGTTCACCCTCTGTCCGATCTTTATTCAGCTCTTTAGGACATACCATTCTTGAGATATTCACAAAACAAGCAAATATCACTGTTATGGGGGGGGGGGGGCACTGTGGATTTTCACTGCTATAGGAGCACTGTAGATTTGACTATTATGGGGGCACTGTGAATGTCACTGTTATGTGGGCAGGGTGAATGTCACTAATTTGGGGCACTGTAAACGTCACTGTTATGGGGCAATGTGCATGTCACTCTTATGGGGGCACTGTGGATGTCGCTGTTATAGGAGCACTGTGGTTGTCACTCTTATGGGGGCACTGTGGATGTCACTCTTATGGGGGCACTGTGGATGTCACTGTTATAGGGGCACTGTAGATGTCACTGTTGTGGTCCACTGTAGAAGTCACTGTCATGAGGGTATTTGAGCCACTGTGAATGTCACTGTCTTTGGCCACTGTGGATGTCAGTGTCATAGGGACACTGTGGATGTCACTGGTATGGGGGCACTGTCGATGTCAACACATTAAATAGACCTGCAAAGAGTCGGGTCAATCTGCTGGTATCCAATAAATGTTTGGTCCACAAAATTCTAACAAGATAATCTCTGTAAATGGAGAATTTGTTTTACATGAAAAAAAAAAACATTCTGGTTTTGTACAATATCTAAAAGAAAATATGGAGGGAAAAAAGAGCATTTGCATAAAATCTGGATTGCCCTTTGAAATGTCGAGCTCCTGACACAGCTAATTTATTTGTGGTCATGCAGCTTTCAGATAAGAATAAAAATGGTGCTGTCTTTCTATAAATTGAAAATAAATGCTGGTAATATTTCATGTCTCAATCACAATTCTGATTAATCCCGCATCAAACACGTAATAAATTAATACTTACTATTGCCCAATAAATAACAGCAATAAATCATGATCTTATTTTGTCAGACTGCCACCCCTTTGCGCGTTTTAATTTTTAATATTTCATTTTTATCTCTTAATATTTCTTGGTGCTGAAACATTATCAGTTGGAGTTGTGAGACTTCCCATTTGCTTTTGATCATTATTCTGTTTATTTTCACATTCATAACTGATGTGTCAAATCATATCACATTAGAATATATACCATATGGACAAAAGTATTGGGCAAACTTCTTAACTCCTTCCCAATCGTGACTGTACTTGTACGGCAGAAGTCGGGACTTTAAATATGGCACCTGCTCAGGAACTGAGCAGGTACCATAGCCTTCAGGTTTCTGCTGTTTTACACAGAAGACACCTGGAGTCAAAGTCTGTGATTTGTTTACAGTTGATTCGCTCATCTCTGCTCCTCGACATTTGCCGATCAACTGTGAGTGATATTATTGCAAAGTGCAAGTGTTTAGGAACCATAGCAACTCAGCCACGAAGTAGAGACCACACAAAGTTACAAAACGGGGTCGCTGAGCGCTGAGGCATAAAGTGCATAAAATTCATGAATGCTTTGTTGACTCTGTAACTGCCAAACCTCCTCTGCCATTAACATCAGCACAAAAAATGTTCCTGAAGCTTCATGGCATGGGTTTCCTTGGTTATGTAGCTGCATGCAAGCCTTACATCACCAAGCACAATGCCAAGCATCTGATGGATTGGTGTAAAGCATGTCACCACTGGACTGTGGAGCAGTGAAAACGTATTCTGTAGAGATGAGCGAATCTATTTGCCGCTTCGTAGATTCGTATCAAATCTTGGAAATTTTCCGCTGCGAAGCAAATCTGAATTTCTTTGGGTTCGCTTCGTATTCGTAAATCTTGGCAAAATTTTACATGCTAACAATACGTACGATACGTATGAAAAGTAAGAAATGTATTAATTCTGCGTGCAGTTGTTTTTGTATAGTTTCTGTTGCCCCATTTGACTCTCACCCATATGGGCATGGCTGTCAGGACTCCCCCCATTCTGCAGAAATTTCCCTGTTGCGCCGATGTGCGCCTATTTTCCTTTTTACCCCCTTCTCAGGTTATTTGGGAGCTCCCTTTTCTAAAAGGGTTCTCTATTTGCTGCTATTCTCTATTATCCATGTGGATTACACATTACCTGTTTGGATTACAATTTTACCTCACGTGGATTACAATTGAATTTTGGAATATGTGTTCCAGACAGACAGTGTTTTATCATGCCAACTAGGATCCATAAGGAGAGACTCAAACGTATATTTGAGCCTTTTATGCTTGCAAATGTGAAATTGATTGCACTAAAATGTTTGCAAATTATTTCTTTGCTGTATTTTAGCTACACTGTTTTTAATGGTTCAGCACTTTAGCCCATTGTGTGTATTCTTTTTCTGGTACTGCAATGTGTCCTATTATGCACTTATTGTACAGTGTTTTTAGTAAATTATTCACTTATTGATAGCTAGCAGCAGTGAGCACCTTATTTTTCTAGTTCATATGGACTGCCTCTAAAGATTGTACGCCGCGGCCTAGCCTCGTGCGTATGACGCAATCGCGCATCAATAGTACGCTAATAATTCGTACAAACTTTTATACGCTAATGCTTAAGTATTGCGTACTTTTAACTACGCTGACTGTATGTACGTAATTTGGGCAGGAATGTTCGCAAGAAACATGAATTTTTTTTAACGTAGATTCGACAAATAACTTTGTTTAAATACGAATCTTATTAGAAATTCGGCGAATATTCGGCGAAGCAAATTTTGAATGATTCGCTCATCTCTAGTATTTTGGGGAGTGATGACTCTTGCTTCTCTATCAGGCATTATAAAGGACAAGTCTCAGTTTGGTGAATGCATAGAGAACGTCACATGCCTGACTGCATTGTGCCAAATGTAAAGTTTGGTGGAGGAAAGCTAATACTATGGGTGTGTTTTTCAGGGTGAGAAATTTTGCCTCTAAAAATGGACAAAAATCCCTAAAATGGGGCCCCACCGAAAGAATTAGCTTTCGAGGGATTGTTATGTATGCACATTATAATTTTGTTTTGCATTAATTATTGTTTGTGTTTTAGTAAAAAATATTTTGCTAGTGGGTGGCTGGGAGCACCAATGTGATGACTTTGCTCTCAGAACTAGCTATATAGAACGCCAACCATTCCTAATGTTATGATACATACTAGTAATATACCATACCAATAGAAAATGGGAATACCCCATAAAGGGAATCTTTCACCAGTTTTATGCTGCCCTATCTGAGGGTACCATAAACTGGTGAGAAAGACCCTGAGCAAAACGTTGGGTCAATGACTCTTCTGCTAAAATCTGTATTGAACAACTCCAGCATGAGCCAAGTTCTGGAGCTGTTCAATGCAGACTGCATGCCAAAGAGGCCTCATTTCCACGAGCTTCGTGATTCTCCCTGCCTCCAGGTTGAATTGTTTTTTCCTATTGCAATCAGCAGCAGGGTGTGCTCGGATAGGGCAGCATAAAACTGGTAGCAGATAACCTTTAAAGGGGTTATCCAACAGTAAAAGAGGGCCCCGGATCTGCCTTACCCAGGTTGGGGGGTGATGCTCACCTGATCTCCGCATTTGGATCTGGTCTTTTGGGCTCCCAGGCTGGCAGTTTTATTCCTAAATGCGCCAAGGACAAAATATGTGGGGCACAAATGACTGCTGCAGCCAATCACAGTCCAAAGGGGTGACCTGCTCTCCTGCGTCACATGTGACATCACGTGTTACACAAGTTGTGCAGGTCACCGCTGCTCTATGTGATTGACTGTAGCGGTCACGTGTGTCCCCATCAATGAATGTTGTCCTTAGCGCACATGGGAAAGGAACCGCCAGACTGGGAGCCCAACAGACCAGATCCAGAGGTGGGGATCAGGTGAGCATCACCCCCACCCTTGGACAGGAACGTCTGGGCCACTCTGTTAGTGTTGGATAACCCCTTTCAGTTTGGACATAATGGAGGTAGGGCTGCCATACATAATATCTGGTCCCAATAAATGCCAGTGCTGAAGGGCACTAAGGGAAATGCTGTACTCCACCCAAATTGTATCCCCTTACTGCATTTTCGACTACACTGATGGTGGCTCTGACCATATCATCCTACTGTAGGCTGTACGTAATATTCTTCTTATTCATATATTGATTGCTAATCAGCAGGTTACTCAGCGTGAGTGTATTTTACTTGCTGGATGAATTGGTATTCAGTCACTTTGGGCTTCGGTCTTCTGAACTGCTATACACAGCTCTGTACGTCTGGGAATTTTAAACATCTCTTCTGCATCTCTACCTCCTGGACATTAAGAGGCTTTTGTCTCTCCTTCAGATGATCAATTTGTCAGATTGCCACTGGTGTTGCCATTCGTAAACCACTGGAGCGGGAAATTAAACAGACTCTTTCTGCGGAGTTCACATGCTCATGTATGTGATAGCAATGTATATGAGAGCTCTGGAGAACGTGGTGCATCATCCTCGCTGCAGACGTAGGAGCAGAAAAATCATTAATTGCCAATGATTTGTTTCACAGCAGGACTTATATTGAGTGTCAAATGAGCATTCTAGATAGATATGAGGAGGTTAGATAGATACGTGATGGTATTAAAGAGGCGCATATCTGAGATATAAGATATATTGGTTATAGAATCTGAGATTCGATAGACGATATAAGATAGATAGATAGATAGATAGATATGAAATAGATAAGACAAGTATATACATAGAAATCAGTCAGATGTTAGATCAAATAACAGATTTGAATCAAAAGGAAACATAGATATGAGATTATTTTATCTTGAATTTGGTTTCAATTTTGGACTCCAGTTCCTCACTTAAAGAGGACCTCTCCTCTCTTCTGAAATGCCTGTTTTAATAGCTTCATGCATTCTCTGTGTAATAACAATTCTAGAACATCTATTCTTATGACTCTATGTTGTGCCATTCCTTTATCATTCCTGCTAGAAGTCATGAATGAATTGTTAGCAGTCTGCAGTAAGGGTACAGAGGGGAGGTAACCAGTTGGGGCAGCGGCGTAACTACCATTGTGGCAGACCTGAGGACGGCGATACAGATGACTGTGGAGATGAGCGCTTCCACAATGGAAGCTCTCATCTCCCTCTGCCCCGCCGCCGCCTCCAACTGTGTGCAGGGCCGCGCCGCACCTTCCCTAATTGGTGGTGCGACTGCTGCGACCTCTATAGCTACGCCACTGCATTCTGCATTCCCTGCAGCGATTGACGCACACCTGCTGGGAAACTGGGTGGTGCATGGAGCCCCACAATAAGTTTTGCTATGGAGCCCTATTAGATCGGTTTATGCCCCTGCCCTTTGGCCAGTCCATCCTCACCCTGATTTATGACTTGGCTCTGCTAAAGTTCACAAGGTCAAGAATGAGGAGGTACGAGGGCTACCAGTCTAAGGTAGAGGAAAATTTGATTCGGCTGGAAAATTTGATTCGGCTGCTTCGCCAAAGTTTACAAAAGAATTACTTTGTCTCGAAGAGCATTTCTTTGTACTTAGTGGGTGCAATGATGGGGTGCAGCAATCGCGCCCCCCTCCCTCATTTTACCCCTCAGATGCTGTGTACTTATCTGCAACATTTGCTAGTTATACGTAGGCCGGCCGCCGCCATCTTGCTTGAACATCTCGCACGGCCAGAAATGACATCATTATGCAGGCCGGCGTGGTGACGTCATACGTCACCGTGCATGGGATTTCGGCCGAGATCCTCAAGCAAGATGACTGCAGCCAGCCTGTCGCGAGTAAATGGAGCAAGTAAATATGATTTTTTTTTTGTTTTTTGCACTATTTCTGGTTAAATCGATTAGTTATCCTGAAGCAAGAGGAAATTCGGCTTTGCGGCCAATCAAATTTGTCCTGAAATTTGCATCAAAGTCCACCTTGTGGACTTCGATTCATTCAATACTAGTACTCAACCCCGGTGCAGATGCAGTCACATAAAAAACATATCTTCACCCACGTCTATTTGTATAAGTCGTACTTTTCACAGCTTCTAAAATGCACCATTTACTTACCCGTCTAAATGTTTGTCAATTGTAGCCTTTTACCTCCATTGCCATTCAGCTCGCACCAGGGCGCCAGGTAATATTTGTCAGTGCTGCCATTGTATGAACCCTTGTGGGAATCATAAATTTACTGGTGAGAACTTGATGGCTCTTTACATTATGATTTCCAGCTGCTTTAATATAAATCATTACTTCACTTGTGATGAATTACACTGCGCGCACTTCTATTATTGCCAGTGTACAATGACGTTACACCGTGCTATTCTTCTTATTTTAATAAGGTTATTTATTCCATTCTAGCACATATTAATACATGGACAATTAGACTACTATCATTTGATCCAACCTTTTAAGATTTTTGGAATTTGGACCCTATTACCTATAGAGAAACATTGAGTCTCAGCTATTGACTGTAAAATGGGTTTTCATAAATATCTAAAATCAGTGTTGGACTGGGGTGCCTAGGGCGCACCAGTAAAATTTATTTTGGGTGCCCACCGTATGGATACATACAAATATTTCCTGCTGGCATAGCTGGGGGGGGGGGCACCTGATATCACATGATTAAATATGGGGGTCCCTGCAGCTACTTTGAGAAGGTAGGTCCTGGGGAGAAGAGGACACTGGTGGCTTTCCTCTATACCTAGAAGACATCTCAGCTCTGATCGTGTCTATAATAATAAACTGGGGAGTTTCTTTAATAATCTATCATGTATTTTATATGAACATAGGCTGGTTGTCGGGCTGTACATGGAATATATGTATGTAGTGCAGTAAGTCTACTGTGTTATGTACCACTTATGCAGGGGGTGGGAGACTAGGGCCCACCTTGCTCAGGGGCCCACCAGGGGATTCAGCTGTACCCCTGTGTGCCAGTCCGAGCCTGTCTAAAATACCTCAGGTGGACTTTAGGGGGAAACTCCATTGAAGACCATTATTTTCCATGTGAACTTCCACCCTTAATTATAATTTTCAGGAATATTTTAGAATAATGAAATATGAAGCAGAATGTGCCCGAGCTGGTGCATAGCAAGGATATGTGAATGCACCCGGTAAAAACTGAAAATCTGCACAGCTTTTAAATGTCACTGAATCTCCACTACGGTAAGCCCTAAAGATGATGTAAGGCTATTGCCTACCCATTAACTTTGCCTCACTGTGCAGTAGACTGCATCTTCCAAACTGTCTGTGATATATGTACATGCTGCTGCACAGGGCAGAGGAACAGTCTGCCTGAATTTATCGTATTTAGCCGGATACTACCTTTCCCCGCCGGAGCTCATTGACTATAATGGGGCGAAATTGGGATTCAGCCTGTTTCCGGCATTATCGGTATTTGTCTGGCTGAATCTCTGCTTTGGCAGTTTCTGGTTTTGCCAGATGCAATGAAGTCTGGTAGGCTGTTCCACTGGAACAAGCTCCTGGAATGTTTTAGCACTAGTGTGAAAGTAGCCTTAGACCTGCATAGGAGGCCTTCTGCATCCTTCTCACAATTTGGAATTATCTATCTAAGGCTACTTTCACACTGGCGGCAGCAGGGTCAGCACTATAATGGGGGCGGACCGGAGTTCTGACCATAGCACGGCACATGCTGAGAAGCGGCAGGACAAAAACTACAACATGCTATGTTTTTTGTCTGGCCGCCTCTCCAAGTGAGACTTCCGACGGTACGGTGGGCTAGCGTTAGTACAGATCTGGCAGGTTGTTCCTCTCCTGGAACAGCCTGCTGGACCCTGCCGCCTTCAGTGTGAAAGTAGCCTAAAATGAATGTGATCTGATCATTACTCCACATGTTATGCCTTATGTTACATGCCTTTCTTATTAGGCAGGTGTGATTAATGCCTGGTTTGCTCCAAAATTAGAATTGAGGCCAAATAGTTCAATCTTGGTTTCATTAGACCAGAGAATCTTGTTTTTCACATATTTATGGGTATTGTCGACTTGTTCCCCATATATCCGTCCTCCCGCTCCCTAATAGCTCCCTTCCACATAACCCAAAAAAGACACAACACCAATGAGTGAATTTAATTGGGCATAGCAGCCATTTATTAATCCTTTGAGATCTGATTTTTTGTTTTTTTTTGCGTCTTTCATTCCCTGCTTTTCCCTATTTTTCAGTTCACATAGCCTTATGAGTGCTTATTTTTAGCAGGACAGGTTCTACTTTGTAATGCCACCATTTTATATTGCATAAAATGAAGTGGGGAGCTGGAAAAAAAATTCCAAATGGGGTGAAATTGGGAAAAAAATGCAATTCTGCAACAGTTTTATGTTGTTTTGCTTTTTTACGACAATCACTATGCTGTAAAACTGACCTGTTATTTTCATTCCCTGTCGATACCATATATGTATAGTTTGTCTTGTGTTTTAACATTGAAATAAAAAATTTAAACATTGGTTTTTTTTTTTAGGTTTTTTCTTTTCGTCACCATATTCTGACCTATATAACTTTTTTGTATGAGGTCTAATTTTTTGCGGGGTGATCTGCACTTGTCAGCATAGGGGATGGGCTTGGTACTGCGGGTTAGTCTAATGTATTCAGCTGATTGGTGGTTGGGGGGAGGGGTTACAAGGATCGGAATCTCACCAATCAAACACTGTATGGCCTAAGAATAGTCCTAAATGTTTTACTCTTGGGAAAAACTCTTTTAAATTCTTTAAAAAAAGACTCTCCTACTAGCTGTAAGAATGTGTCATACAATCAATTGCAAGAGTTGAGATCAGTTCTGGAGAACACAGAACATCTGTGTGTTCCATATGCAGCTCACTGAATTCATCAAACACAATGTGATGCCTAGTTTCTCCTCCTGTGGTTCTGCTGGAAAAATATAATACGTGACTTTAGATCCCCCCACGAATGACTGCTGGAGGTCCCAACAGCAGGGTATTTTATAATAAGCTTATAGTCAAGCCAAGCCAAGATACTGTGCAGTTTTGGGAGAGTTTGAATGCTCAAGTCAAGTCCTGGCTGATTGACCTATTAGTGAGGCAAGGTAGGAGATTAAAAATTGCTGCTCGGTCTCTTGTGATTGCATAAAGTACTCTTGCACTTTTTGTGCTTCTGTGCTTCATGCCTACTCAAGACCTTCTCATTAACCCTCTGTGTATCAACCTTGGCTTATTTTCTGGAGTAACCCCTCATCTGCTGAATGTGCTTCTACTAATTCTCCCGGTTTTCTGACTGTGGCTTGTTTCTGGATTAACTCCTTATCCATTATTTTGGCATTAACCATCTCTCCTGGTTCTGACTCTATTTATCTACTGCACTTTGCCCCCTGTCAATCTGGTAGGTCTGCTTCTAGCAAACTTGCAACAGTTTTATTTTACCATACTCCACAGATGTAACGTGGATTCCTAAAAGCCAAGTCAATCCAGCCTTGTGTGGGCTTTGGTGAAGGACCTTGGGTTAGCTTTAACTTGCTACCAAGCGGAGTGGTTAAGGAAGACTGGTAGCAGTTTCTGAGGTTTCTTTCTGTGGTTCCAGATGGTGATCATAGTATTTCATTACAATCCCTTTAAAACATTTCTTAATTTTTATATTTAATACATTCAGTAACATATAGTTACACATTCTGATAGCAAGTATTTTAAAGGGAGTCTGTCACCTAATTTTCACCAATATAACTAACAGCAATGCCCCACAGAAGATTGCAGACACATCCCAGACATATGTGCACTGTGTCTGTATTACATGTCACATCCCAGACATACCTGTGTGCACTGTGTGTCTGTATTACATGTCACATCCCAGACATACCTGTGTGCACTGTGTGTCTGTATTACATGTCACATCCCAGACATACCTGTGTGCACTGTGTGTCTGTATTACATGTCACATACCAGACATACCTGTGTGCACTGTGTGTCTGTATTACATGTCACATCCCAGACATACCTGTGTGCACTGTGTGTCTGTATTACATGTCACATCCCAGACATAACTGTGTGCACTGTGTGTCTGTATTACATGTCACATCCCAGACATACCTGTGTGCACTGTGTGTCTGTATTACATGTCACATCCCAGACATACCTGTGTGCACTGTGTGTCTGTATTATATGTAACATCCCAGACATACCTGTGTGCACTGTGTGTGTGTATTACATGTCACATCCCAGACATACCTGTGTGTACTGTGTGTCTGTATTATATGTCACATCCCAGACATACCTGTGTGCACTGTGTGTGTGTATTACATGTCACATCCCAGACATACCTGTGTGTACTGTGTGTCTGTATTATATGTCACATCCCAGACATACCTGTGTGCACTGTGTGTGTGTATTACATGTCACATCCCAGACATACCTGTGTGCACTGTGTGTCTGTATTATATGTCACATCCCAGACATACCTGTGTGCACTGTGTGTGTGTATTACATGTCACATCCTAGACATACCTGTGTGCACTGTTGTGTATTACATATCACATCCCAGACATACCTGTGTGTACTGTGTGTCTGTATTACATGTCACATCCCAGACATACCTGTGTGCACTGTGTGTCTGTATTACATGTCACATCCCAGACATACCTGTGTGTACTGTGTGTCTGTATTACATGTCACATCCCAGACATACCTGTGTGCACTGTGTGTCTGTATTACATGTCACATCCCAGACATACCTGTGTGTACTGTGTGTCTGTATTACATGTCACATCCCAGACATACCTGTGTGCACTGTTGTGTATTACATGTCACATCCCAGACATACCTGTGTGCACTGTGTGTGTGTATTACATGTCACATCCCAGACATACCTGTGTGCACTGTGTGTCTGTATTACATGTCACACCCTAGACATACCTGTGTGCACTGTGTGTCTGTATTATATGTCACATCCCAGACATACCTGTGTGCACTGTGTGTCTGTATTATATGTCACATCCCAGACATACCTGTGTGCACTGTGTGTGTATTATATGTCACATCCCAGACATACCTGTGTGTACTGTGTGTCTGTATTACATGTCACATCCCAGACATACCTGTGTGCACAGTGTGTCTGTATTACATGTCACATCCCAGACATACCTGTGTGCACAGTGTGTCTGTATTACATGTCACATCCCAGACATACCTGTGTGCACTGTGTGTGTATTACATGTCACATCCCAGACATACCTGTGTGCACTGTGTGTGTGTATTACATGTCACATCCCAGACATACCTGTGTGCACTGTGTGTGTGTATTACATGTCACATCCCAGACATACCTGTGTGCACTGTGTGTGTATTATATGTCACATCCCAGACATACCTGTGTGCACTGTGTGTGTATTACATGTCACATCCCAGACATACCTGTGTGCACTGTGTGTCTGTATTACATGTCACATCCCAGACATACCTGTGTGCACTGTGTGTGTATTACATGTCACATCCCAGACATACCTGTGTGCACTGTGTGTCTGTATTACATGTCACATCCCAGACATACCTGTGTGCACTGTGTGTCTGTATTACATGTCACATCCTAGACATACCTGTGTGCACTGTGTGTCTGTATTACATGTCACATCCCAGGCATACCTGTGTGCACTGTGTGTCTGTATTACATGTCACATCCCAGGCATACCTGTGTGCACTGTGTGTCTGTATTACATGTCACATCCCAGGCATACCTGTGTGCACTGTGTGTATTACATATCCAGGAAAAACACTTTTATTCTGCAGGAAAACAGCTCCCAAGTGCCCAGCTGAAACTGAAAGTAAAAATAGCTTTCACTCCTGACTCGATTTCAAACAGCTATATCTTCTGATATAGTGGATATAATGCTATGATTCTGGTAACATTTGAAAGGTTGGAATGCCAGCTTTCAAGGTTAGGTTCATATTTCTAGTGGCTACCAGTCCCAAGATATTAGCAACTAAAGCAGCCCTCCCCTCTTCAGTCTGGTTTGCTTTGGGCACTTGCAGCAGCAGAACTTGGCACTTGGGAGCTGTTTTCCAACAGAATAAAAGTGCTTTTTCTGGACATGGAATAAAGACACACAGTGCACACAGGTATGTCTGGGATGTGTCTGCAATCTTCTGTGATACAGTGCTCTTAGTTATATTGGTGAAAAACAGGTGACAGATTCCCTAGCTAATGCAGAAAATCATATAAAAAACATGCATCCTCACTGTTTAACCCCCATTCACAGGACATTTCAAACTCCACCTAGGAAACATGCACAAAACATCTCAAAAGCGTATATGCATAGAAGCTTCATTTTTAAAGTCTCGGAATAATTCTGCCACAAAAACATATATTACACTTTACTTATGTCAAAATCTATATGTTGCATATATTGCTCTAGCCTACTCTGGCTACTTATAGATGAAAAGGTCAAAACTATGACACTCGTAGTATAGGATTTTATTTCCCTGTGATGCAGAGAAGGCAGGAGCAGCTGAGAATATAATTCGAGTCTACGCACAAGAAGAGAAGGGCAGAACGTACAGTCAGCAGCCCCATCAGGAGCCATTGTTGAGACCTATTTATGTACAATGTCTTGTCTGTAATTACACATTGTGTGACACAACCATAGTACTGTGTATGTATGAACTCGTGGAGCACATCTCAGAGGTGAATGTGGTGATTTAACCTAAAGCGAGTGGGTGCACTGCAGATTTCGAAGGCTTTGTTCCTCCACTACTCTACTATGATTCATCGTACATTTCTTAAACATTCTGGGTAAATGCAATCATTGGATTTGCATGAAGAAACCCTGCAGTCCAGAAGGAAAGCAACAGTCCATTTACTGCATTAATGACAGGTATGAGTATTACTCAGGATGTGCAGACACAACAAATGATGACGTCCTTGAACACCACGTATCACCAAATTATGCTCCATAGGGAGGACTGGGTTTGCCCAGAGACACAGTAGATCTGTACTTATTGGTAGCCCAGTGGAAGGGCATCTGCTGATGAGAACATTTACAAAGGAATACATAGAATCTTATGTATTTATATGGAAAGATATTGTATTTATATGGTAATACCCAAGACATTTAAAGCTGCACTATATTATAACTCCATAATTCCAGCCAGATGCAATTAGATTGGTTGTGGTCTGACCTCAAGGATCTACACTGATTGCCAGTAACTCCCATTACCTCCTCAACTGCAAGACCTTGCTCAGGAGGACCTTGAAAGGAACACCGGTCAAGCATGTGCCGTGCTACTGCATTCAAAATCTATTGCAAATATAGCCTCAAGTTTTACTTTGATCCTATTTTTTCTCAACTGATAAATATATAAAGAAATATTTGTGTCCCAAGCGATCAGTCATGTCCCTCCTCCTTCTCTGGTCCTGTGTCTGGCTGTAAGATAACTGGCTGGAGAAGCAGCCTTTCCCTCTCCCCTGTCTGTAGAAGGATAAATATATTGTTAAATCCCCACCCCTTGGCTAAGCTCCACCCCTATTATTACCCCATCTGCAAATATCATAGATCTGTAAGATTTTTCAAAGACTGTTTCAGCCATGAACCGTTATGTATCGACTGTAGAATCACTGTGTCACTTGAACAGATTTGTCTCAGGGATACTCTACAAGGGCAGCATCAAAGTACCCCCCTGGTTTTCACACTTAAAGCTTTATATAAGGATCTGGACTTTGCTGCAGGGGAACTGCCAGGTAGGGATGAGCGAACCGAACCGTAACGAACCAGATTCGTTACGAACTTTCCCAAAAGTTCGGTTCGTCATCGAACCGAATTTTGAGAGAGTTCGTAACGAATCTGGTTAAAATAACGGCGACGCAAAATATACGCATATTTATTGAGAATGTACGCTAATGCGTACATATTCATTTAAGTAGCGTACCTTTGACAACGCTAGACTGTATGTTCGTTACTTGAGTAGGAATGTTCGCAGACGCAGTGTATGCGTACGCATTAGTGTAAATTCTCAAATATGCGTATATTTTGCGTCGCCGTTGTTGAAGTCACTTGGATTTTTTCCACTTTTTTCATTGTAATAGCAACTGCAAGTAAACGAAACTATACCCTATCAGACTCCCATTATTGTAGCAGCAATTATTCAGCCGTTATAGCAAGGTTCGTTTTAGGTTCCGTTCGTACGAATCCGAACTTCACTAAAGTTCGCCGAAGCGAACCGAACCGAACTTTTCAAAAGTTCGCTCATCCCTACTGCCAGGCCATAGTAGTATCTGTTCAAGTGACTGAGGACCATCATAAGCACCAAGGGTTCAGGCAAAACTGTAATGAGAGAGCTTTATGGCAGTAAAGTAATTACAAAGTTAAAAAAGTGAGGGCTTAGTCCATATATAATGTTTACATCTATTTTGGCATTATTTTCCATGATCTTTTCCTTATAAATGTAGCCATGTACATGCGCATATTTAGTTATCATATCGTGCAGAATGTTTTGTATCTTTTTCTGTGATTTTTGATAAATGTATGTGCTTGAAGGAGTGGCACCTTCAGGTGTGAATGCGTTCCTATTATCTGGGGAGTAGCATTATTGTGCACTTTTGCCCCACCTATCCCACATGCAACTTTGATTAAGGTGGTACCTATAGCTGTGCATGCTCCTCCTCTCATTGGTTGCTGGATGCACACAGAGGTGACTAGGAGCAGCACATTATACAGTATGTGCAGGGTGTGCTCTCCTGAATATAGATGTCCAACTGCATAGGTAGGTATAGAGTAGGACCTGCCTGACGGAGACCACCTTGGCACTGGTAGGTGTTTTAATGTGTTTTGATCAAAATATATTGGCTAAGAGTCCCAGATTTTATCATCAGAATGAGGGCTTAGTTTATATATAATGTTTGCATCTATTGTGTTAGTGCATTATTTTCTGTGATCTTTTCTTTATAAATGTTGCCATGTACATCCACATATCTATTTATCATAGTGTGCAGGATGTTTTGTATCTTTGTATCTGTGATTTTCGATATAATTACAAAGTAAGTACAAAATGTATTTGCCAAGAATCTCATATAATGTAATATAATGAGCATAGCATTAGTACTTTTTCTATACTGAGTATGGCAGTATTGTATTTACTTTGTTATTTGTGTTTGCGGAGGGCTGTTGCATTGTTTGTTTTTGCTTTTGTGCTTTCAGCCACAGTGATGTGCACCTGCGCAGTGGGATGTGCTGACTAACCCCCTTTTTTCTTTGCAGTCTGTATTGGAGATGTGGCTGTCTCCATTGGTGGTGCACTGCTAACTAACATATCTCTCCTACAGGCTGATATTAATTAGTGCATGTATAAAGCTGAGGCGGCGCGGCCCTGGTGACAAGTTGGGGGACGGCGGCAGGGCACAGGGAGATGAAACGCTCATCTCCATAGTCATCTGTATCACCGCACTCAGAACAGCGATACAGATGGATGCTGCGGGGCAGGGGAAAGGCATCTCCCTTCCCTGTTCCTCTGATAGGCTGCAGTCACTAGGCCTGAGCCGTACAGCGCAGGACACAGGCAGGGCACAGAGGCCTGCATTACATCGCTGCCAGCCTGATGGAGGTATATATATGTGTTTATTTTTTTTTATATGGTACGATACAGGAGAGGAGCACTATGGGGGCACTGTAGGGGCACTTCTTACTGGCACATGATTGGGGGGCATCTATGGATGGGCATCTCTTACTGGCAAATGATTGGGAGGCATCTATGGGGGCACTTCTTACTGGCACACTATTGGGGACATCTATAGGGGCACTTCTTACTGGCACAATATTGGGGGGCTCTATGGGGGAAGGGAAGAGGAACACTATGGGGGCATCTACTGAGGCCACAAAGAAGGGGTATTTTATATGGGGGGCTCTGTATAGGGGCATTTTATACTGGGACACATTATGGCGGGTACTATGGGGAAGGGGGGAGAGAAGTACTATGGGGTCATCTACGGGGGGCACTAAGAAGGGGTATTTTATACTTGCAAATTATAGGGGACATTGAGGGCATTTACTGGGGCACTATATAGGGGCATTTTATACTGGTACATTGTGGGGGGCACTAGGAGGAAGGGGGGAAAGGAGCACTATGGGGGCATTTACTGGGGGCACTATATAGGGGTATTTTATACTGGCACATTATGGGGGCACTATAGGGACATTAGCTCAACTGGGGTAATTAAAAAAGGGTATTATTTGCACTGGCACACATTATAAGGGGGTATTTTTTGTACTGTCACATTATAAGGAGAATTATTACTACTTGGGGCATTATGGTGGGCTTTATTACTACTGGGGGTCTATGGGAAACCTGATTACTAGTATGGGCACTATGGGAGCATTATTACTTCTGTGGCACAGTGGGGACATGTTGGGGGCACTGTAGGAGCACTATTACTACCATGTGTGTTCTAACAGAAAATTATTACTATTGATTGGACTTTTGGGAGCATTGTTACTGTGGGGGGCACCCTGGCAAAGTATCAGCTTACCACAATTATTTTTGGGGGACGTTATGTTTACACTATTGTTGTCAGGGACACTATTTGCTGGGCGCAGTTATTTTAGGACACTGCGTGCCAATAATTATTGAAGGGCACTATCTGCATGGTACTAGTATTATCAGGGGGTTTATCTATTTCTGTAGCATAGTATTGGGGAGCACAGTGGCACAGTATTGGAGTTGGTAGGATGATTTGTCCAGAACATGGGAGGATGATGGAAAAGTAGTAAACTAAGATATTTTTTTTTGTCAAACTGCACAGACGTGAAATGGCTGAAAAATGGTGGTTTGGTCTGAAGGTCTAAAAGGAGAAGATGAGGAAAGAGAACATCTACATCAGAGGAGACGTCACTGGATGTAAGAGGTATGGGGTGTTGTATTATCCCATATATTCTGTATATATGTAATGTTAGGAGGGAAAGGGTTAGGTTGAGAATTTTTCAATTTTTGCCTCAGGCAGCAGAGAGGCGCAGTAAGGAAGCGTCCTTCACAATATGCTGAATACTTAACAGTATGGCGCATGCGTGAGATTTCCCCAGCTCACAGGGCCGGCAGGAAGAGGAGAACGCTGCCTTGCCCTGTCAATCAAGCTTCAGAGGTCAGTGAATAAGGTGGAAGAACAGAGCCTCTAGGAGCAGGGGCAACGCCCCCCCTCCTGCTCCTAGAGGCTAATTAGCATATTAATTAAATTTATTGAGTATTGGGGGCATGGAGAAAACTAAGAGTAGGCTTGTTAGGCTCATCGCTAATCCAGTCAGCCAGTTTAATTTGAGTGTTTTTAGTGACAGAAACCCTTTAAGTACCCCTGGATGGCGGCCATAGGCTGGGTAAGATTTAGGTGCTTGTATGCTGGCCCTTATTCCAAGGCAGCAGACTTGGTTGCCACACATATGCGCTATTTATCCGAACCTGGAGATTTCTGCAGGACCAAGTGACTATTTAATGTGTATGGGGGCCTCCTGACTCCCTTGGCAGCAGGGGGGTAAAATACTACCAGAGGTATCTGACAGTGGCTTACTCTCCTCTCCCCACTCAGAACACATGTATGCTTGACTTAGGGCTTGTTCACACATCAGTTTTTTGATCAGTTATTTCCATCAGTTATTGTGAGCCAAAACCAGTAGTGTAGCCTCCACAGTGATCAGGTATAATGAAAAGATCTGCACCTGTTCTGTGTTTTTGACCCGCACCTGGTTTTGGCTGACAATAACTGATGGAAATAACTGATCAAATAACTGACGTGTGAACAACCCCTTAGCTGAGCATACATGTGTATGGGGCATCGAAAGTGATAACTGCCAACTGAATAAGCATTTGGCCTTAACATTTGTATGTTCAGTCTAAGGCCTCATGTACACAACCATAGTTTCGGTCCGCAACAGATCCGCATTTTTTCATTTCAATGGGCCACAAAAGATGCAGTCAGCACACTCTAGGCTATCCACATCAGTATATCCATTCCGCAGCCCCACACGAGAGAACATGTCCTTTTCTTGTCCGTTTTGTGAGTTTAAAAAAAAAGCTTGCAAGGTTGCAGACTGCAAAACAGATACGGTCTTGTGCATGAGCACTAAGGGTGGATTTACATGACCATAAGTATTTTGCAGTCCACAAAATATGGATCCGCAAAAAATACTTATTATGTCTGCGTGACGTCCATGTTGCATCGTTTTTTGGGGTTTTTTTGCGGACAATGTCTATTCTTGTTCACAAAACTGACAAGAATAGGACATGTTCTCTCTTTTTTTGCGGGACTTCTGAACGGACATATGAATGCAGACAGCACATGATGTGCTGTCGTTTTTTTTGCTGACCCATTGAACTGAATTGGGCCGGTGTGCAAGCCGCAAAAAATGCGGATCGGATACGGACCAAAAATACAGACGTGTTAATGAGGCTTAAAGGGGTTTTCCAACATCAACAACAGCCACCCCCATGTGCCGGGCCCCTCAGAGGGAATATACAGTACTTATCCCGATCCCGGCGCCGCTCCTGGTCCCTGCACCACCGCTGCTGCTTCTCCCTGTACATGGACGAAAATATCCCGTGTTGGGGGGGAGCAGCCAATGGCAGGCGGGGAAGGGGATGTACAGGGAGAAGCAGCAGTGGCAGTGTAGGGACCAGGACCGGCACCGGGAATGGGGAGTGGGTAAGTATATTTCCTCTGTGGGGGCTGTTCTATGGTGTTGGATAACCCCTTTAAGGCTGTATTATTTGGACACACTGGACACTAAATGGAATATTTGGCTATATATGGAAGTATTACTCGGGTACAACAATGAGATAAATTAAAAACAATGAGATAAATTAAAAGAACAAGAGTTTTTAGTCCTCATGTGTGGAAATAATTGGAAAACTTCTATCTTCCACTACTATCCAAATAAGACATTGAGCAATTAAAGTTTGCAAATTAATGAATTGTCTTTTGCACCTTCACGTGGTATATAAATCTAGCATAAAACTTTAATTAATTCCCCTTTTGTGGATCTGTTCTAACTTCTTACCTTGGCCCGCTGTCACAGACCGACACATTAGCTGCTTGCCCATTATTCTAATTGAAAGCATTAATATTTTAGCAGGCCGTACCTAGGATTAATTTCCACTGCTTTACAAAGCATACAGTACCACTATACACTAGAGTTGCTTTCTACAGGGCAATCTATGGGGCTTGGGCAGAACTATAAATGTTTTTACTACATTTTTTTTTTATTGAAAACTATAATTAGATCAAATCAACCAAGTAAGTAATAGAGTTAATCTTAATCTAGGTGAACCTAAAGTACCAATACCAAGAAACAAAAGAGCAAGAGTGCCAAAGAATAGAAATTGTCGCCCATCCTCTGGTGATACAGAACATATGTCATCTACTTGCTTTGTGAACTTTGCTGTTATTATTGCACAGCAGAATCTATCCTTAACCCTTTCAGTACTGAGCCACTTTTCACCTTAAATCCCAGACCGATTTTTGCAAATCCGACATGTCACTTTGTGTGGTAATAACTTTGGAACAATTTTACTTACCCAAGCCATTCTGAGATTGTTTTCTTGTGACACATTGTACTTCATGACAGTCATAAATTTGAGTCAATATTTTTTACCTTTATTTATGAAAAATCCAAAATTTACCAAAAATTTGGAAAAATTCACAATTTTCAAAATTTTAATTTCTATGCTTTTAAAACAGAAAGTGATACCTCATAAAATATTTATTACTTAACATTCCCCATATGTCTAATTTATGTTGGCATCATTTTGTAAATGTCATTTTATTTTTTTTAGGACGTTAGAAAGCTTAGAAGTTTAGAAGCAATTTTTCAAACTTTCAACAAAATTTCCAAAACCATTTTTTTGAGCACCAATTCAGTTATAAAGTGATTTTGAGGGGCTTACGTAATGGAAACCACCCATAAATGATCCTATTTTAGAAACTACACCCCTCAAATTATTAAAAACTGATGTTACAAACTTTGTTAACCCTTGAGATATTCCACAAGAATTAAAGGAAAATCCACAAGAATTAAAGGAAAGTGGAGGTGAAATTTCAAAATTTCACTTTTTTTGTAGGTTTTTTACGTTAATCATTTTACTCTATTACTCTGATTATGCGGTTTACAGAAATACCCTATATGTGGCGGTAAGCTGCTCTATAGGCACGTGGCAGTGGTCAGAAGGAAAAGAGCGCCATATGGATTTTGGAGGCAGATTTTGCTAGAATGTTTTTTAGGCACCATTTTGTATTTGAAGAGACCCTGACGTGGACCCCTACAGTGGAAATCCTCAAAAAGTGACCCCATTTTGGAAACTACACCCCTTAAAGAAGAACTGCCGCAAAAAATTGTATTCTCTGACCTGTTAGAAAGGTGTATGATATAATCTATAGTGAATGTTATCTTCTTATCAGAGAATGAAATTGTGAGTAATAACCAGGGGCGTAGCAATAGGGGAAGCAGGGGAAGCAGCTGCTTTGGGGCCCAGACCCACAAGGGGCCCCCTCAGGAGGGAGACTAAAAGATTTTATTGCCAGGCCCCCCTCAACAGTATTATACAATGACATTATATACAGTGACACTATAGAAAGCGGATGGAGCGGCTGTCAGGCCTTGTCTGGGAGAGCTCAATCTTGACTAGCCACAAGAGTGAGGGTTGCAAGTGAGTTCGGGGTTGCGAGGAAGTTTCTGGGGGGCCCCATTAAAAATTTGCTGTGGGGCCCAGTTAGTTGTAGTTACGCCACTGGTAATAACCTCTCTTCTTATTGTAGCTGGGTCATGTGACCAGCTCCCTGACCTCCAACTGACCCAGGACAGGAAGCCAGTCACTTCTCTATTCATTCCTTGAGACTGAAAGTGAGGCTCCCATAGGAATGCATAGAGAATTAGACTTCCTGTCCACACATAAGTCTCTGTGTGACTTGGTGGGTCTAATTCCTAGTCACATGACACAGATAAGAAACTTCAGGATTATATAAATCAACAATACAGCCACTAGTAAGAAAATGACATTGACTACAGATTACATCATGTACATTTCTAGCAGGACATGGAATAAATATTTTTACGGGAGTTCTTCTTTAAAGAATATATTAAGGGGTGTACTGAGCACTTTGAGCCCCTAAGCATTTTATGGAATTTAGAAACACTTGGCTGTGAAAATGAAGTTTAATTTCTTCCAATAAAATGTTGCTTTAGCCCCAAATTTTTCATTTTCACAAGGGATAACAAGAGAAAAAGCACCCCAAAATGTGTTACCCATTTTCTCCTGAATATGGCAACACCCCATATGTGGTGGTAAACTGCTGTAGAGGCACATGGCAGGACTCCATATGGCTTTTGCAGCGCAGATTTTGATGGATTGGTTTGCGGGTGCCATTGGTTTTTATTTTTTAAGTGATTGTCTTATGTGTGGCTCAATTTTTTGCAGGATGAGATGACGGTTTCATTGATACCATTTTGGGGTACATAAGACTTTTTGATTGCTTGGTATTACACTTTTTGTGAGGCAAGTTGAAAAAAAACGTCTGTTTTGGCAACTTTTGGGGGTCTGATCCCTTGTACAATGCATTACAATACTTCTATATTGTAATGCATTGGCTGTGAGTGTATTACTCAATGTAATACACTTACCGTACAGCTTCCTTTCCTGTGAGATCTAGGGGGCTGGATCTCACAAACTCTCACGGAAGGCAGCTATGATGCCTAAGGAAGGCATCGGGCTGCCCTCCCTGCCATCGTGTCCCAGTCACAGCAGCGTGGGGACCCGATGGACATTGCGATATTGCACACGCGTCGCATACAGCAGGGGTCCGGCTATCTGAGACTGCTGGACTCCTGCAGCTGATTGGGCCAGATCAGAGCGCCATAGCTGTACGGTGCTGGGATTTCTGTCCCAGTTTCATGTTACATGTACGGTGCTGGTATCCTAAGGGTTAAAAGTGTTTTCCGACATTTTTATACTGATGATCTATCCTCAGGATAAGTCATCAGTATCTGATTGGTGGGGGTCTGACACCTGGGACTCCTGCTGATCAGCTGTTTTAGAAGGCACCGGCAGTCCTTTGAGAGCAGCTGTCTTTTCACAGCTTACCAAGCACAGCGCCGTACACAGTACAGCGGCTGTGTTTGATATTTCAGCTCAGCCCCATTCACATCTATGGGGCTGTGCTGCTCCTAGGCCATGTGACCAATGAACATGACGTCAATGGCCTAGGAAAAGCTGGGAGAAGGTCGAGGAGCTCACAGGAGCGCTGGTGCATTCTCAAACAGCTGATCGGTGGGGGTCCTGGGTGTCAGACCCCCACGATCAGATACCGATGACCTATCCAGAGGATAGGTCATGAGTATTAAAATGTCGGAAAACCTCTTTAAGGGTGGGTTCGCATTGGCGTTACTAAATTCCGTTATATGCTCCATTATAACACAGTTGTAGCGGAATATAATGGAATTCTAGGACAGAATGCAAAACGGAAGCCCAGTGCCCAGTGTCTATGTAATATGTCACTGCCTAATTAATTATATGCCTTCTGTGTAAAGTAATAAAAAATGCAATAAACTTAAATAGAGAATAGGCCATCAAAATCAGTTCCTCTATTGGGCCCTAGGAACCCAAAGGAAAAGGCATGTATACCTTGATTTAGGAAAGTTCCAGGAAAATAAGGAAATGCTTTACTTACAGTAATGGAAACATATCCTTGTAACATCTGTGTAGTCTTTTTTAATTATCTATATTGAGGCTGCATCAAAACTGGGTGAATAAAGGGGTTAGTTATTCAGTCATATACGACTGTGTATACAGAGAGCTGTCAATCACTGATAGGACCGCCTCCTTGACTTCAAATCCTAAAATGAGCAGTAATTTAAAAAAAAAAAAATTTAATTAGACCTCAGATCAGACCAGGGGTGGATTGGTCATAGACCTTACAGGGACATTTCCCAGTGGGCCGATATCCCAGGGGGGCGTCTGAGCCCTCCTCACAGCCACCAGTGGAAGTTTTTGGGGATGTATTTTGTGCTGCTGGCAGTGTTTTGTGATGGACTGTGGTATTCGGCCATGTTGGAGTGGTATAATGTGCCGCAATATGGTATTGTTTGTCCTGTCTTCCATCAATTTGGACCAGACTACAAAACGGGGCCACTTTTAGTATTTTTTCCAGGGCCACTTTAAGTTCCCAGTCCGCCCCTGGATCAGACCCCCAACGTTAAGAAGACCCTCAATCGAGACCTCAGATCAGACCCCCAATGTTGATCAGACCTCAGCTCACAGCCCCAGTCAGAACCCCAATGTTAATAAGACCCTCAGACCTAAGATTAGACCCCCAATGTGAATGATCCCCAGACCCCATTTAAGAGCCCCAATAAAAATAAGACCCCCATTCAGACCTCATATGAGACCCTCATATCTCAGATCATTTAACATATATATATATATATATATATATATATATATCATCACTTTAAAATATACAGAGTAAAAAACTCTGTGCTAATTCATTTCTTTATACACTGTATCGACTATTATGGATGCTGTGATTCTGTGTTATTTATACAAAGGTTCTACCTATCATTGTAATCTTGAGACTAATGATAAAGAGATGACTGCTGAGAAGTGATCTCTACAGAACAGGGACTGACATTATTATTATTAGGCTTAGTGGAGTAAAAACTGCAAGATTTTAGAATTTGTTAAAACTATCGATGGTGACTTACTTATGGTGCACTTACTTCACAAGAGATCATTAATAAATGATATCTTAAAATGATGACAATCAGTATTGTCTTGCAAAAAGTTATGGCTTTTGGAATGAAGAGAAGAGATAGAAAAAAAACTAAAAAATTGCTGTGCCCCTTGGGTCATCTTGCTGCTTTTTTTTTTTTTTTTTTTTTTTTTTACAGAGGCTTGTAGGTTTTTTTTTACATATGATATTCAATTCTTATTTAATCTACTGTTATCAATCTGCGTATTTTTATTTATTTATTTATTTTTATTTATTTTTGTAGCATTGCACAGTATTATAGCCACTGGGGCACCTAGACTTGCTGCCACCAGCAGGGAAAGTGTTAAACGTCCGGGGGCAGTATAAATCCTCTTGTGGCAGTGTTAGGAGCTTTGCAGTTGCACCTTCTCTAAGGAACCGAGAAAGGGATTAACTATTTCTGGAAGTTTGAGTTTGTCTAAGTCGCCTGCGTGCAAGCGAATCTCCAGCTGCTGATCGGCGTGTAATCTGGAGGCTATTCTAGGAAATACCTTGCATCTAGCAGATAACAATTCTCTTTCAGGATGTCACCATCTGAGACAATGAAGCAGAAGGGATGAAAATTTCCAGGGCAGCGTCAGTAAGGCAGAGTTAAAATGACACCGCTTTGACAGTTTACATAGGTCATCGCTATGTTTACCTGTGAAAATTTAATGCACTGCACCTCGGGGAAAAGGCAGGTAAAAGGCGATGACACTCGCTGTGCCGATGAGGCTCACAACCTATGTCTGCTGCACTTGGCCTCTGCTGCCTTCGTGTAGGTGAGTACGGCTTTATACATTGCCTTCCTAGAATTAGCTGTACACTTACTTAAAATAATCTAATGAAAATTATATTCTAGGTCGTTCAGAAGTTACAAGAGATGCCCCTTTCCTAATCCCATACATTCTTCCTATATGTCATGCAAGAAGCATGTACGGTAGGTTGTCAGACATAGGTGACATATTTGTGTCACTGTGACCCCAGTAATTAGTTGCATAATTTAGACCTTAAAGGGAATCTGTCACCAGGAAATTCACTGTTAGCACAGCTGAGTGTAATCAGGGTCATAGCTATAGAGGGCGCAGAGGTAGCAGTCGCTCCCGGGTCCAGAAGCCTGAGGGGGCCCAAAGACCCTTGTTCCACATAAGAAGACATCAGTATTATAGAAAGTGATTGATGGTCAACTTTTACCTCTGGCTGGAGGGAAGGGGTTAGGTCAAAAATTTGGCATGGGTAGTTTGCAGGTTCAATTTTTGCCTCAGGCAGCATGAAGGCTATGTGCTTCCCTGCCCCTGGCCACAAAGAACTGATGAAAGGGGGGCCCAAGCTAAACTCTTGCACCAGGGCCCATGAGCCATTAGCTACGCCCATGAATGTAATGATACCTTTCACTTAGGGATGATCCATTGCTTTGTTCTTCAGAAAAAAGTGCTTTTAATCCATATGTAAATTAACAGTTAAGTGCACCGAGGGCCCAAGCCTTCCTGTGCACCTTTGCCAAAACATCCCCCTCCTCCTTGATTGACAGATACAGGTTCATTCATGGTCATCTTTCCTGGTCCTGAAGGGGATGGGGGGTCTGGCTGAGGAAGATGGAGAAGAATACAAGAATGCTCAGAATTGCTTTGGCCGCTCTCAGTGCACTTAACTGTACATTTGCCTATGGGTTAAAATGACTTTTTCTCCAGAAAGAAGCAACAGATTGCTAAGTAAAAGTTATCACTACATTCAGCTGAGCTAGCCCTAGAAGTCATTGTGCCTGGTGAGAGATTCCCTTTAAAGTTCCTGGATTCCTATGAAACTCTTTAATAGGACCCCCCCCCAATGAATTGCCATTTATAGAACCAGTGTTCCCCTTTGGTCCTCCTAAAACAGGAGAGCTTGGGAGCAACTGAAGCTTCTGCACCCCTATAGTGGTGCCACTGTCAGTAATTGTACATTTTTCACTCAGGGAATAGGAATATGCACTGAGTGCTGTGATCCAGAGCTATTAAAGGAGTTGTACAAGTTTTTTTAAAAGGCAGTGATGCTATTAGACATAGAAATAACTCATCCTCCCAAACTCCCTACGTTGTAGCGCCTCCACTCCACCTTTCTCCCCGGTCTTTGTTTTCCTGACTGCAGTGGTTACATGGCCCAATACTGCACATGATCACTGCAGTACATTATTGGCCTAGGTGGGCTTGTGCCGTGTGCCGCTGAGGCCAGGGAATGGCTGCAGCAGCCACATCATTGATGTAACCAAAACATTATGTCATGGCGGCAGCAGGGGTGCACCTAGCTTTTCTGCTGCGTGAGGCGAAAACTGAAACACCGCCCCCCCTCAATGCCAATTTTTTAACCTAACCCCTTTGCCACAATGAAAGTGCTCATTGCCCATGGCCCTTCCGCTGCCCCCCTCTTGCCCCTACCTAGTGCTGCCTGAGGCGATTGCCTCACCTGGCCTCATTGGTGGTGCACCCCTGGGCTGCAGTGGAGAGGAGGTTACGAGAGTAGCTGGAACTAAGGGGGTTTGAGATGGTACTACTACATTTTTATATTATTATAACAGCGTTTCTGCCTTTTTTAAAATTTAAGAGTGAACTCAGACAACCCCTTTAATAAAGATTAAAATACCAACCTTTAGTACAAGTAGATAAATGGTAACATCTGCTTGGCTGAGTGACAATGCTTATAGCACCTTTCTTCCATAAGTAGCCAGTAAGACTATAAGACTCATTAAGACTATGGAGTATATTAAGGCACTAAGCGGTTTCGCTATGCGAACACCAGCCCTAAAACCATTGTTTTACCTTATTTTTGCCAATTATGAGGGAATGATGGTGGTGACAATGGTGAAAATAAATACTGACATTTTCTAGATCGGTTTACACTTGGTACATAGCATATATTTTACGTGGTCGGGGACATATAAATTACGGTACATTAACAAGGGTATAAAAATTAGAGTGGAGGGTCTAAGGGTACGTCCATGCGGTCAGGTTTCTGTATGCAGTTTTGGCAGCCAAAACCAGGAGTGAATTAAAAAAAGAGAAGTAGTCATATCTGTCCTTTATACTTTTTCTCCCTTTTACGATCCACTCTTGATGTTGGCCTCCAAAATTGCCTGCAGAAACCTGACCAACAAAATGGACCTCAGGTGAGTCTTAAAGGGGTGTCTCACTTCGGCTAATGGCATTTATCATGTACAAAGTTAGTACAAGGCACTTACTAATGTATTGTTATTAGCCATATTTCTTCCTTTGCTGGCTGGATTCATTTTTCCATCACATTATACACTGCTCGTTTCCATGGTTATGGCCATCCTGCAATCCACCAGTGGTGGTCATACTTGCACGATATAGGAAAAAATGTCAGTGATTCTGGTGGCTGGGGCCGTGGGAGCACACATAGGCTGGTACTTTTTTATAGTGTGCGAGCACGGCCACCACCGATCGATTGCAGGGTGAACGTAACCCCTGGATACAAGCCGTGTATAATGTGATAGAAAAATGAATCCAGCCAGCAAAGGAGGCAATATGGATAATCACAATACATTAGTAAGTGGCTTGTAGTAACTTTCTCTACATAATAAATGCCATTTGCTGAAGTGAGACAACCCCTTTAACTAGGTCCACGAGGCCCAGCAGAGTTTACAATGCAATTGAATGAGATGTTTCCTCGTAGAGGTGGGGGCAGAGGACATTCTGATTTCTGTGTGCACCCATGGCTTCTTGCTAGCGTCATGCCCTGCACCTTTGAGAAACCTTATCTGTGTACATTTGTAGTACTGAATTTTTAGGTGCATGAGTGGTGGCTTATCAGTGTGATGCACCTGTTCTTGCTCATAACATTGTGCTTTGTCTGCCTCCTTCTGGGAGCTGGTAATTTCAGATGCTATTGTATCTGTATGACCTTGCATTTGTATTGTGTACAGCAGTGATTTTCAACCAGTGTGCCTCCAGCTGTTGCAAAACTACAACTCCCATCATGCCCAGGCAGCCTACAGCTATCAGCCTACAGAAGGGCATGGTGGGAGTTGTAGTTTTGCAACAGCTGGAGGCACACTGGTTGAAAATCACTGGTGTACAGTATAGCATCATTACTTTTTACATTATGATGACTGGGAAAATCGTCCAGTTCGCAGTAAAATTTTGGTCAGATGGGAATAATTACTTTTTAACATTAACAGAACATTGTCATTGACCCAATGTTCGAAAGTTCACCAACTGACCTGAGAAAAGTTGTGAATGACATTCTGGGGTCTTCTAGGACTGTATGCAACTTGTTTTGAGCTCTTTAAAGGTGTTTTTTGGACACTCTTTAACTGATGATCTACAGAATCCTTTGGATAGGTAATCAGTTTCTTATCGGTGGGGTCCGACACCCGGGACCCCTGCTGATCAGCTGTTTGAGAAAGCACAGAAGCCCCAGTCAGTGCCACAGGCTTCTCACAGCTTGCCCTAGGCCATTGGTGACATGATCATTGGTCACGTGGCCTAGCTCAATCCCATTTAAGTGAATGGGGTTGAGCTACAATGCTAAGCAGTCACTATACAATGTACGGAGCTGTGGTTTGTGAGCAGAGGGAAGGCCGCAGCTCTCACAGGAGTGCCAGTACCTTCTAAAACAGATGATCCCTGGGGTGCTGGGTGTCAGCCCCCACCAATCAGATACTGATGACCTATCTAGAGGACGGGCCATCAGTTAGAGTTGGAAAACCCCTTTAATGCCAAGCCAGAATTAGTAATTGGAAGTGACAGTGATGTATATGGTTATGAGAAGATGTTACATCCAAAGTTGCTTTGTTCAAAATTTCGGATTAATACTGTACGGAGATCTGCCTCCGTTCAGTAAAAGAATGTATGGGCCGTGACTTCTTTGAATAACTTCGGTAGTTGATTAAAACTTGAAACCAGAGGCTCAATCAGGAAAACACGGAGTTGATCCTACATGAGATGTCTCTCGGTAGGTGACCTTCTTCTCTTTCCTGGCCAGTCCTTGGAAAGTCCCAGCTCTTATACCATATTTAACAAAGAACTAAGCAATCTAATGTTACAACTGGTGCAGATGCATTCTACAGGTCATTGCTAGAGATGAGCAAATCTAATCCACCAAAGTGGAATTCGATCAGAATTTCAGGATAAATTTGATTTGCCACAAAGCCGAATTTCCTCGTGCTTCGTGGTAACAAATTGATTTAACCTGAAATAGTGTTTGACCCGAGACTGACCAGCCACCATCTTGATTGAAGATCTCGGCCAAAATCCCATGTGTGATGGCGTCATCTCGGGCCGCACGAGATTTCGCTCCAGATCTTCAAGCAAGATGGAGGCGGTAAGTTTGATTTAATTTTTGTTTAGGTTAATTTTACACAGTTTTTACACTCAGATGCCGTGATCATGTATGAACTCGCCAATTTTTTGTAAAATTCTGCGAAGCAGCCAAATCGAATTTTCTAAAACTTCGCTCATCTATAGTCATTAAGTATGGGTTGTTCACCCTGTTCACTTCCGCATCCTTGAGTGGCCAGCTCCCAGACCCAGGATGAGTCGGAGCCACAAGACTATCTCCACACGTATTTTATCCAACATACATAACTTACAGAACACAATGTTATAAGTTAGTCACATATGAACACTAACTACAAAAATGCTGGTTATACACTTGTCCGGCCTTGTTCAAAGAACAAAAGATGATACACAACACAAACATGAATAGTGAATGCAATGAGTGCATTAAAGGTCATTCTAATATGAAAAGAATACTGAATACAGAATGAAGTTTAAATGAAAATATATAATCATTCACACATTAGCCGTTACATTTTTAATGACTTTAGGAGAAGTCAGGGCCAAGTGTGATTACATTTACACTGCCTGGCCCTGTCAAAAAAAGTACAGAGGATGCGGCAGTTGCAGAGAGAGCAGAGCCTCTAGGTGTAATGACAACGCCCCCATTGCTTCTAGAAGCTCATTTGCATATATAAAACTTCATGTTTCTCAGCAATGCATGCACATATGAACATGTGACCAACACAGATGTTTTCAGCTGCCAAGTGCACATGTAACAGGTCAGCCAGTGTCATAGGTCATAGTGTCTGTGGACAGGTGCCCTTTAAAGTTTTGCAGTCAATCAGACTAATTCTAGGAAATGTAACTATTAGCTAAAAGTTAACTATAGAATTTTGCTGTCTAACTGGTTTACTAATATGCTTGCGGACACTGCTTTTGGTATCACTGGTGCACATCAGAAAATGATATGTTATTTAAAGCAGATGTTTATTAGAAACATATTAAGTACATTTTGTCGGATTTAGCAAAATAACATTTAGCTTTGTTGTTTTGACTGGGGCAGAGTCAGCAGAGTGTCATCTCTTTTTTAAATGTGTTTCATTTAAAGTAGTTCTTATTCTGAAAGGGGATTTATGAGAGTGTGATATTGATGCCCTATATTTTGCATAATTTGTCAATATCAGATAAGTAAGTGTCTGACACCCTGTACCCCTGTACAGATATGCTCTTTAAGGCAGACCCTGGGATCTATACAGTGCAAAAGGATCTATCTACTGTGTAGTTCCAGCCCCGATGCAGCTCCTATTCACATGAATGATAGCTGAGCAGCAGTATCCCTGCATAGCCACTACAGAGTGGACGGAGTCTTCTGTTTCCGGGTCCTTCCACTGTAGATGCACCAGCATCTGTGAACAGATGATTAATGGAAGAGACTTCTCTGACCAGATATTAATGACTTATCCTGAGGTATATAAAGACAGTAAAGGAAAGGTGTGTGTTTAAAGAGGCACTCCCACAAATTATATTCTCTGACCTTTTAGAAAGGTACATCATGTAAACCGTAGTGAAGGTAATTTTCTAACCAGACACTGTATTTTTGAGTTATAACCTCCCTTCTCATCCTCATCTGTGTCATGTGACCAACATTCTGATCTCCAACTGACACAGGAAAGGAAGTCAGTTACGTCTCTATTCATTCCTATGAGACTGACATTGAGGATTCCATAAGAATACATAGAGAAACTGGCTTCCCGTCCACACAAAAGATGCTGTGTTATTTGGAGAGTCAGAGTGTTGGTCACATGACACAGCTGAGGATCAGAAGGGAGGTTATAACTCACAAATACAGTCAATGGAAAGAAGACTACCTTCACTATAATTTACATTATGTACCTTTCTAACAGGTCTAAGAATAAACATTTTGTGTGGGAGTGCATCTTTAAAACAAAAAAAAAATGGCTGCAACATAAACAAATAATAAACACACTATTTCTTGACATATAATAATTAAATGTTATCAACACAACTGAAATAAAATACATGATACATTCTCCTTAAGGACATTGTCCTCAGATAAATAACATGGGCCACCAACCGGGCATCAAAGCCCTGGAGGTTGCTAATAATTAGAGATGAGCGAGTAGTGAAATATTCGAAAGTTCGAAATTCGATTCGAATAGACCGCGAAATTCGACTATTCGACCAAATATCGAATCCCATTAAAGTCTATGGGAAAAAAATGCTCGCCACTTGGAAATCTCAATTCGACCACTTGGAGGTCACCAAGTCCACCCTGAAACCTCAGAAAAGGATGCCAACACTGCTGGAATGCAACTGGGACAGCAGGGGAAGCATGTCTGGGTGCATATAACGCGCCCAAGTCGCACTATTACGCCACTATCACAGCCTCTCAACAATACACTCCAAAGACAATCTAACCTCTCTGTAAAGTGAGACCATACAAGGAAACCTTCTTTCCTCAACATTGCCATGGACCCCAAGCCAAACTAGACAAAAAAGAAGATAAAATTCTGCACCCCTTAAAATCACGTTGCCTATGACAACCACAGATGGCATAGGCAAGGGGGAAAGCAAATAGACCCCACCCCTAATTGTCATTGTGTGTGTGTGTGAAATGTGGTCAGACATGTCTTCTTTAAAATGTAAAAACAACTCAAACACATGCAGAAGCCTTAAAATGCCCAAATTGTTGGCGCTTGAGATGTCAGTGACCCGACCTGGCCCAGTGTCATGTCTAGCAGGTAAAGCAGTGGGGATGTTGAGGGATGCGTAGGACCGCAAAAGGCAGGAAGAGGCCGTGGGCTGGCCAGAGGCTCATGGAAAATTTTGTGGAGGCCCAAGAGGTGAGACCTCTTAAACATTTTGTGGAGGCCCAAGAGGTGACACCTCTTAAAAATTATGTGGAGGCCCAAGAGGTGAGACGTGTTAAAAATTATGTGGACGCCCAAGAGGTGAGACGTGTTAAAAATTATGTGGAGGCCCAAGAGGTGAGACCTCTTAAACATTTTGTGCAGGACCAAGAGGTGAGACCTCTTAAAAATTATGTGGAGGCCCAAGAGGTGAGACCTCTTAAAAATTTTGTGGAGGCCCAAGAGGTGAGACCTCTTAAAAATTATGTGGAGGCCCAAGAGGTGAGACTTGTTAAAAATTATGTGGAGGCCCAAGAGGTGAGACGTGTTAAAAATTATGTGGAGGCCCAAGAGGTGAGACCTGTTAAACATTTTGTGGAAGCCCAAGAGGTGAGACCTCTTAAAAATTATGTGGAGGCCCAAGAGGTGAGACCTGTTAAACATTTTGTGGAGGCCCAAGAGGTGAGACCTGTTAAACATTTTGTGGAAGCCCAAGAGGTGAGACCTGTTAAACATTTTGTGGAGGCCCAAGAGGTGAGACCTGTTAAACATTTTGTGGAGGCCCAAGAGGTGACACCTCTTAAAAATTATGTGGAGGCCCAAGAGGTGAGACCTCTTAAAGATTTTGTGGAGGCCCAAGAGGTGACACCTCTTAAAAATTTTGTGCAGGCCCAAGAGGTGACACCTCTTAAACATTTTGTGCAGGCCCAAGAGGTGAGACCTCTTAAAAATTATGTGGAGGCCCAAGAGGTGTGACCTGTTAAAAATTATGTGGAGGCCCAAGAGGTGAGACCTGTTAAACATTTTGTGTAGGCCCAAGAGGTGAGACGTATTAAAAATTATGTGGAGGCCCAAGAGGTGACACCTCTTAAACATTTTGTGGAGGCCCAAGAGGTGAGACCTGTTAAAAATTTTGTGGAGGCCCAAGAGGTGAGACCGGTTAAAAATTATGTGGAGGCCCAAGAGGTGAGACCTCTTAAACATTTTGTGGAGGCCCAAGAGGTGACACCTCTTAAAAATTATGTGGAGGCCCAAGAGGTGAGACCTGTTAAACATTTTGTGGAGGCCCAAGAGGTGAGACCTGTTAAACATTTTGTGGAGGCCCAAGAGGTGAGACCTCTTAAAATTATGTGGAGGCCCAAGAGGTGAGACCTGTTAAACATTTTGTGGAAGCCCAAGAGGTGAGACCTCTTAAAAATTATGTGGAGGCCCAAGAGGTGAGACCTGTTAAACATTTTGTGGAAGCCCAAGAGGTGAGACCTGTTAAACATTTTGTGGAGGCCCAAGAGGTGAGACGTGTTAAAAATTATGTGGAGGCCCAAGAGGTGAGACGTGTTAAAAATTATGTGGAGGCCCAAGAGGTGAGACGTGTTAAAAATTATGTGGAGGCCCAAGAGGTGAGACCTCTTAAACATTTTGTGGAAGCCCAAGAGGTGAGACCTGTTAAACATTTTGTGGAGGCCCAAGAGGTGAGACCTGTTAAACATTGTGTGGAGGCCCAAGAGGTGAGACCTGTTAAACATTTTGTGGAAGCCCAAGAGGTGAGACCTCTTAAAAATTATGTGGAGGCCCAAGAGGTGAGACCTGTTAAACATTTTGTGGAGGCCCAAGAGGTGAGACCTGTTAAACATTTTGTGGAAGCCCAAGAGGTGAGACCTGTTAAACATTTTGTGGAGGCCCAAGAGGTGAGACCTGTTAAACATTTTGTGGAGGCCCAAGAGGTGAGACCTGTTAAACATTTTGTGGAAGCCCAAGAGGTGAGACCTGTTAAACATTGTGTGGAGGCCCAAGAGGTGAGACCTGTTAAACATTTTGTGGAAGCCCAAGAGGTGAGACCTCTTAAAAATTATGTGGAGGCCCAAGAGGTGAGACCTCTTAAACATTTTGTGCAGGCCCAAGAGGTGAGACCGGTTAAAAATTATGTGGAGGCCCAAGAGGTGAGACCTCTTAAATATTTTGTGCAGGCCCAAGAGGTGAGACCGGTTAAAAATTATGTGGAGGCCCAAGAGGTGAGACCTGTTAAAAATTACGAGGAGGCCCAAGAGGTGAGACCTCTTAAACATTTTGTGGAGGCCCAAGAGGTGAGCCATAAACATATAAATTTTTCTTATTTACGGAGCAATTCTACGGCGGTTAAGGAGGAGGAGGAGGTGGAGGAGGAAATGGCACTTCATACAGATGGCACTTCACTTTTGGCTGCTTTCCACGGTTGGAGAAGCAAAGTCCGGGTCAATTCACTTGCTGTTCATTTTGATTAGCGTCAGCCTGTCGGCACTGTCGGTTGACAGGCGGCTGCGCTTATCGGTTATTATGCCCCCGGCTGCGCTGAACACCCTTTCTGATAGCACGCTGGCGGCAGGGCAGGCAAGCACCTCCAAGGCGTACAGGGACAGTTCCAGCCACGTGTCCAACTTGGAGACCCAGTAAGTGTAGGACGCCGAGGGATCGGGGAGGACAGGGTTACGGTCTGCCAGGTACTCCCGCAACATCCGCCGATACTTGTCCCTCCTGCTGATAGCGGGCCCCGCAGTGATGGAAGTTGCACGAGGGGGTGCCATGAACGTGTCCCACACCTTGGAGAGTGTTCCCCTGGTGGCTGTGGGCCTGATGGATGTTGTGGGACTCTGGGAGACCCTCTCCTCTCTGCCGCCAGCGATGGTGGGTGGGAAAATCTCCATCATGTTCTGCACGAGTTCCCTCTGGTATTCCAGCAATCGATTCGTCCTCTCCTCTACCGGAATAAAAGAGGAGACGTTATCTTTATACCGGGGGTCCAGGAGTGCGAAGACCCAGTACAGTTTGTTCTCCACTATCCGGACAACACGTGTATCCCGGGAAAAGCAGCCCAGCATGAAGTCAGCCATGTGTGCCAGACTCTGAATAGGCATGACCTCACTGCCCCCACCAGAAGGATCACTTGCCATTTCCTCCTCTTCCTCTTCCGCCTCCTCTCCGCCCCATCCGAGCTGAACCAATGGGACGCACACAGCCTGACTGCTACCCTCGCCGCCAGCATCCTCCTCCTCTTCCACAGCCACCTCCACGTCGTCCTCCTCCTCATCCTCCTCCTCCTGCAACTGCCACCGTGAAGCAGACAAAAGTGTGGTCTGACTGTGTAGCTCCATTGCGTCTCCTCCTACCACCGTCTCCTCTACGTGCAATGCGTTCTCCCTTATTGCGATGAGGGATTCTTTAAGGACGCCTAGGAGCGGGATGGTTACGCTCACTATAGCGTCCTCGCTGATGACCTTCTTGGTGGACTCCTCAAAGATACGCAGTACATCGCATATGTCTGCCATCCATGGCCACTCGTGGTTGGCAAACTGAGGGAGCTGAGTTGGAGGCACGCGTGGATTCATAATCTGGTACTCCATCAATGCTCTCTGCTGCTCACACACCCTGGCCAACATGGAATAGGTGGAATTCCAGCGAGTCGTCAGGTCGCACAACAGCCGATGTTCAGGCAAATGGAGGCGTTGCTGGAGTTTTTTTAAGCTAGCAGCAGCTACAGTTGACTTACGAAAGTGAGCGCACAAGCGCCGCACTTTCACCAGTAGCTCTGCCAGGTTGGGGTAAGTCTTTAGAAATTTTTGGACTACCAGATTAAAAACGTGGGCCAGGCATGGTACGTGATTGAGTTCGGCAAGCTCCAGAGCCGCCACCAGGTTACGGCCGTTATCGCACACGACCATGCCTGGTCCTAGCTGCAGCGGCGACAGCCACATCTCCGTCTGCTGCAATATGGCGTCCCTCACCTCTGGGGCGCTGTGCTTCCTGTCGCCCAAGCTGATGAGCTTTAGCACCGCCTGCTGACGTCTCCCCGCGCCAGTGCTGCAACGCTTCCAGCTAGTGGCTGAGGGAGATGTTAAGGCACAGGAGGAGGAGGAGGAGGAGGAGGGGGTTTATCAGAACCCATGCTGGCAATCTTGGGCGGGGGTGGTAGGTAGGCCGTCTCTGTTTGCGACCCCGTCCCCGCTTCCACTACATTCACCCAGTGTGCCGTCAAAGAGATGTAGCGTCCCTGGCCGCAAGCGCTTGTCCACGAGTCGGTGGTCAAGTGGACCTTTGCGCTGACTGCGTACCTCAGGGCCCGCCTGATGTTACGCGACATGTGCTGGTGCAGGGCGGGGACGGCACTCCGGGAAAAGTAGTGGCGGCTGGGGACGGAATAGCGAGGTGCGGCAGCCACCATCAGGTCGCGGAAGGCCTGCGTCTCCACAAGCCTAAACGGCAACATCTCCAGGGCCAGCAGTTTGGAGATGAGGCAGTTTAAGGCTTGGGCTTGGGGGTGACTCGAGGCGTACTTCCGCCTGCGGTCGAACGCCTGCGAGATGGACAGTTGATGGGACGAGGAGTGTGAAGGTGCAGGCGAAGAGGCGGGGGAAGGGGAGGCTGAAGGAGAAGGCCCCAAAGTAGCCGAGGCAGAGGCAGATGTGGAGGTGTCCTGGCTGGAGGTCTGGACCGCAGTGGCAGCACACAACAAAGGGGAAGAGGCAGTGGCAGCAGGACCGGGCGCAGTTTGTATTGCGTTTGCTCTCTCCCACTCAGCCCAGTGCTTGACTTCCAAGTGACGCCGCATGCCTGAGGTGGTCAGATTGCTCTTCTCAGAGCCCCTACTCAGTTTTGAGTGGCAGAGTGTGCAAACCGCGCTCAGTTTGTCATCCGCACAAACATTAAAAAATCTCCACACCACAGAAGTACGAGGCCTCGATGGGGGAGCTTCGCGCGACTGCCCGCTGCTGGGAACAGCTTCGGCCGTGCTGGCTGTGGCCTCACTACTTTGTCTGGACTGTCCTCTGCCTCTGGACATCCCTCTGCCTGTGGACATCCCTCTGCCTGTGGACATCCCTCTGCCTGTGGACATCCCTCTGCCTCTGGACATCCCTCTGCCTCTGGACATCCCTCTGCCTCTGGACATCCCTCTGCCTCTTGCTGCCTTTTTCGGTGCTGCGCAGACCACCACCTCTCCACTGCTTTCCCCGCTGGACATCACCCCTGGCCAAGTGGGGTCGGTCATTTCGTCATCCACCACCTCCTCTTCCTCACTCTGCTCCTCCTCCTGCCCACTGGACATTCTAACAGCCTCCCTTGATGGCAACTGCGTCTCATCATCATCATCGCTCATGATAACAGATGCTGGTTCAGGGTCCACATCAGCAGGAGATGGCGAAAACTCAAGGGTTTGGGCATCACTACAAACAAATTCCTCTCCTAGCTCCTGGGATTCTTCCGGCACATCTGAAAAAGGACCCGAAAAGAGCTCCTGGGAGGGGTCAAGGGTGGGATGACTCTGTTGGCCAGGTGTGGAGGAAGGAGGGTCAGAGTGAGACTGTGTGGATGACTGGCTGGTGGACAACTGTGTGGAAGCGCTATCGGCTATCCATTGCACCACCTGTTCAACCTGCTCAGGCCTCAACAGCGGTGTAACCCGCCCCCTGCTTAACTGTCCCATAAAGGCAGGGATTCTGGATGAGCGGGATCCTGGCTGACCCTCACCAGCACGCATTGTATCCCCACTGGCTTCAACAAGGCCCCCAACAGCATTTCCGCGCCCCCGTCCTCGTCCACGTTCTATTCCGCTAGCCCCCCGCCGCATTTTTTTTTTTTTTTTACAATATTTTGCCTTCACAGCCGTGAAATTAGTTTGCAAGAGAACGCACAGTACAGTTGCCAATTGAAAGGCCTATATATTGTATATTTCAAGGTACACAGCCGTGTACTAAGTGATCAGACGGTGTGTATGAACACCAGGTATGAGAAATTACTTTGCAAGAGAACGCACAGTACAGTTGGCAATTGTAAGGCCTATATATTGTATTTTTCAAGGTACACAGCCGTGTACTAAGTGATCACACGGTGTGTATGAACACCAGGTATGAGAAATTACTTTGCAAGAGAACGCACAGTACAGTTGCCAATTATAATGCCTATATATTGTATTTTTCAAGGTACACAGCCGTGTACTAAGTGATCACACGGTGTGTATGAACACCAGGTATGAGAAATTACTTTGCAAGAGAACGCACAGTACAGTTGCCAATTATAATGCCTATATATTGTATTTTTCAAGGTACACAGCCGTGTACTAAGTGATCACACGGTGTGTATGAACACCAGGTATGAGAAATTACTTTGCAAGAGAACGCACAGTACAGTTGCCAATTATAATGCCTATATATTGTATTTTTCAAGGTACACAGCCGTGTACTAAGTGATCACACGGTGTGTATGAACACCAGGTATGAGAAATTACTTTGCAAGAGAACGCACAGTACAGTTGCCAATTATAATGCCTATATATTGTATTTTTCAAGGTACACAGCCGTGTACTAAGTGATCACACGGTGTGTATGAACACCAGGTATGAGAAATTACTTTGCAAGAGAACGCACAGTACAGTTGCCAATTATAATGCCTATATATTGTATTTTTCAAGGTACACAGCCGTGTACTAAGTGATCAGACGGTGTGTATGAACACCAGGTATGAGAAATTACTTTGCAAGAGAACGCACAGTACAGTTGGCAATTGTAAGGCCTATATATTGTATTTTTCAAGGTACACAGCCGTGTACTAAGTGATCACACGGTGTGTATGAACACCAGGTATGAGAAATTACTTTGCAAGAGAACGCACAGTACAGTTGCCAATTATAATGCCTATATATTGTATTTTCAAGGTACACAGCCGTGTACTAAGTGATCAGACGGTGTGTATGAACACCAGGTATGAGAAATTACTTTGCAAGAGAACGCACAGTACAGTTGGCAATTGTAAGGCCTATATATTGTATATTTCAAGGTACACAGCCGTGTACTAAGTGATCAGACGGTGTGTATGAACACCAGGTATGAGAAATTACTTTGCAAGAGAACGCACAGTACAGTTGCCAATTGAAAGGCCTATATATTGTATTTTTCAAGGTACACAGCCGTGTACTAAGTGATCAGACGGTGTGTATGAACACCAGGTATGAGAAATTACTTTGCAAGAGAACGCACAGTACAGTTGGCAATTGTAAGGCCTATATATTGTATATTTCAAGGTACACAGCCGTGTACTAAGTGATCAGACGGTGTGTATGAACACCAGGTATGAGAAATTACTTTGCAAGAGAACGCACAGTACAGTTGCCAATTATAAGGCCTATATATTTTATAGTTCAAGGTACACAGCAGTAGTGCCAAATATAGTTTGGTATGTAGCAGAGCACCTAATACACCACTAATGCCTCTCTCTGTCCCTACTCCAGCAGCTATCCCTGAATACAGCAGACGTTCTCTGCAGAGTGTATATTGTAGTAGAGCTATCACTGCACTATAGTAGCCCTGATAAGGGCTTTTAATCACGCTCCTGCCTGTCCAACAGCTAAAACCTATCTCTCCCTTCTCCAGCCTCTGTCCCTGACTAAGTTCACGCAGCATATGCGTACGAGCAGGAAGAGCTGAGTTTTTAATATTCGAGGTCACATGGTTTTTCCAGCCAATGCATGTAGACGCCGTTTTCGCGCTGCCAGCGTGCTCAGCGTGCCTGTCATACCCCCCCTGCATGGTGATTGGTGGAAAAAGAGCGCCAGGGAAGGTGGGAGGGGAAACGAATTCTAAGTGCGCCATCGCCGTTATACTCGAAAGAAATCGAGCACGCCGAATATCGTAGTATTCGATCGAATACCAGCTCGATCGAACACTACTCGCTCATCTCTACTAATAATCTTTAACACCTGGCTTGTTCTCATACAAAGACACTGAAAGCTGAGACTTGAATTTTCCTAGAGGCTACAGAGCAGGCAATGAAACATGCAGGCTGCAGGTTCAATGCACAGAAGAAGGGTTTTACAATGCCTGACCGGATAAGTTGGTTGGGATCCAGCATTTCAAGCCTTCGAAGCTAAATCTGTATCAGTTTGTATACAGTCTGTGTGATGAGCAGAAGGGATACTTCTGACCACATTGATCATCAAACATATTGTATAGGCAGGCAAACGTGTTACTGGCCCCATCCGGTGCTCTGGCGGTGGCAGGGCAGCTGGAGATGTCCATTGCTTCGCACACTGCTGATAGTTTAGCTCCTTAGTTGGGTGGTATGTGTGTAGTGTATATATGGTGTATTTATGTATGTATAACATGTATATGGTATATATATGTGTGTGTTTCATATATATGATGTATATATATGTAAACATGTGTCGTGACGCCATCTGTCCGCCGTTGAGTAGGGAACCTGTTGTTAAAAATTTGAATGCATAAGTACCCATGATGGCAGCCTATGTGGTTTCTATAGGGTCCCTGGAGAGAGGGAACCAATTTCAGGTTAATCTTGTCCTCATTTGATTGGCTCAAAAAACCTGCACAGGGATATGGTCACAGTTGCCGCAATGTTAGAAAGCAAGGAACTGAAAAATTTGATGAAGTGGACACGAGGACTTCTTGATGAAGGTGGTTTGGAGGGTGGTGGTGTCAAGCAAGGAGCCTGTTATTTATCTTTGCTACAAGGCTCCCTTTTCCAGAAGTCTTGTCCTCATTTAATTGGCTCAAAAAAAAACCTGCACAGGGATGTGGTCACAGTTGCCGTAATGTTAGAAAGCAAGGAATTGAAAAATTTGATGAGGACGACATGAGGACTTCTTGATGAAGGTGGTTTGGAGGGTGGTGGTGTCAATCAATGAGCCTGATATTTATCTTTGCTACAAGGCTTCCTTTTCCAGAAGTCCTTTGAAATTGCATCTGGCCATATTACTGGAGCACAATACAGTTTCTTAACATTGTATTTAACTCTATTTAGTTCTGTCTAGCAATTTTTTTTTGTTAGTCTTTCTGCTTTATGATTTTCCTGATCTCACATATTTAGCTCAGTGTAAATGAATGTGCATCAGCTTTTACCGAGCCTTTATCTCCCATTGTGTCTGAGGCTTTGAATTCTGTTACAGCGGTGACATCCATTGTTCTTAGCAAAGTATTGACTGACAGTGTTTGCATGTATTGCTATTCTTCTGCTTCCAAAGACAAGCAGGTTTTTTCCTGTCTTTTGTGCAAGTCTCACAGCTTTTGTTACAAGACGCTCATAGTCAGCAGTGCCTGAAGGTTGCTGACAGGTCAGATTTGAAGTGCCATGGTCAACATAGGGTATTAAAAATATCACCTAATATCTGACACTTGTGCATTGCAATTTCTTTAAAGGGGATGTGTTTCTTTTTTAATATTATGAATGTAATCTCATTTTTTGTTTTGTATATTTTTATTTTACGTCCTTTGCATCATTATGGAGGCTGTTATCTTGCCTGAACTGCTGCAATACCAGTTCCAGAGATTTGCTTTAGGCATCATGCACACAACTAGAGATGAGCGAAGTTTACAAAAATTTGAATTCAAATTACTTTGTCATGAAGCGCATTTCTTTGTAACTTGCGGGCGCAATGACGGGGAACAGCGATTTCACCAGCCCCCTCATTGAACCCCTGAGATGCTGCATTTATCACTGACCGCGGCATCTGAGATAAAAAATGAGGGCTTTCAGGGGTTAATCAGTAAAAAAAAAAAAAACCTTATCTATTTGAGTGCAAAGAGGCTGCCGCGGCCTCATGATTGGAGTTCCTGTATGAGATCTCAAGTGGTGAGTGATGGCGCCATCACACTGGTCGGCATGGTGATGTCATACCTCAACGCACGCAAGATTTCACACAGGATCTTCAATCAAGATGGCCATGGCGGCTTCTACTGTATGTGCTTAAATGGATAAGGTGAGTATGATTTTTTTTAACGCCGTTTCAGTCAAAATTGATTTGTTACCACAAAGCATGAGGAAATGTGTGGCTTTGTGACAAATCAAATTTTCCATGAAATTCGAATCAAAGTCTACTTTGGATACTTTGATTCACTCAACATTACATACCACCATATTTATTTTGCGGATCCACAAATACAGATACCGTCCGTGTTGCATGCGCTTTTTTGGTGGAACCATTGACTTCAAGGGTCCGTGGTCCACATTTTGTGGCCAAGTATAGGACATGTTCTATCTTTTTGCAATACGGACATATGAAAGCAGAAAACACATAGATCATCTGTGTGCTTTGCACAGCCCTAGGTCCATTCCGCAAAATGCAGACCCATTGAAGTCAATGAGTACACAAAATCAATGCAGGTGGCACACAGACTGCATCCGTATTTTGAGGATCCCCAGTTTGTGTTTCACAAAACGGACACTGTTGTGTGCATTGTCAGCCTGGTGATGTGACCAACACTCTGTGTGGACAGGAAGCCACTTCCTTATATGGGCTATGGAAGCCTCAATGTCAGTCTCATAGGAATGAATAGAGAAACTGACTTCCTGTCTTGTGTCAGTTGAAGAGGCACAGCTGAGGATCAGAAGGGAGGTTATAACTCTTGGTAAAATGATTACCTTCACTACAGTTTACATCATATACCATTCTAATGGGGCAGAGAATAAAAATTCTTTGTGGGAGTGCTTCTTTAAAGATTTTGGGTCTCAATACAAAATCGGAAAGAGAGCCCCTTACCTACACATGGGCCATTTATAATTCTAATGCAGATGTTGGGGAAAGAAAGGATTGGACATTTTGAATTCCAACACAAACACTTGGCTGAGGCGATAATAGAGGTGTAACCTTAAATTACTCTCCTCTGATGACAATTAGATTTTTTTTCATATGACAATTAGGATTTTTTTCATATTATAAAGAGTGACATTGAAAAAACAACAAATTTTAATTTTAAACTTTTATATTTTGACTTTTTATATTTTATCGTAACTTACAAAAGGTTGACAATCCTGGCATAGTTCACCTATATCTACAGAAAGTAGAGGTCTTCATAGTTGACATGGATGCAGTCATCATGACCAATTAATATAACATAACAGGGTTTTTTCTTTATCTGAAACTACGCTGGTCTTTGTCCAGGAGCTGACGCTCACTGATGTCCTGGATGAATAGGTTCTGGTAATAGATATAGACTCACCTAGTGGTCCATTAAAATCATTTTTCCCATTGCCTGGCCAGTATGGGCTACGGAAATGCTTAATTTACAGATTTTGCCAAAAACTAATGGGTCGAGACATTTAAAGGGGTTGTCCCATCTTCTTCTAAATAACGCCACTGTATTCAGCTAATTGCGGCGAGTTTGGCTCTTGAAATCCCATTAATTTGCTGCTCCGTCTAGGGAAAGCTGCCAGCAGACACATATTCATTGTAGTGGTGGCTGCTGGATAAATGCGATATTACACACTTGGCTTATTGTTCTGGTTTATAGACGAGGGTCTCCAGCCAGGCATCACCTTCCATTTTTGGTCTCAATCCAAAAGCGTATACAGAGCCCCTTACCTACAGTACACATGGGCCATTCGTAATTCTAATGGGGATGTTAAAGATAAGAGAGATAAGCTGCCAACAAACATGTCAGGCAGTGGTGTCGTCTCCTCTCCCCATGGAAAACATATGGGGTCATTTATCAAACTGGTGTAAAGTAGAACTGGCTTAGTTGACCATAGCAATCAATCAGATTCCACCTTTCATTTTTGACAGCTCCTTTGGAAAATGAAAGGTGGATTCTGATTGGTTGCTATGGGCAACTAAGCCAGTTCTACGTTACACCAGTTTGATTTATTACTATTATTCCAGAAGAAATGTAAAAATAGGGACTCGTGCACATGGACCTTGTAAAAAGTGCCACAAAGGTCCACAGAATAAGTCCACATTATGGACTCATAGGCAGTCTGTGTGCCATAGTTCAGTGCTTGTATGAGACGCCATATTCTTCTCTAAGAAAGCCTTTAGGGGAAAATGTATTTATACTGTAATGTGACACACAATGTCACATTATCAAGAGACAATGTGGGATATTTATCAAAAGTGGTGTAAAGGAAAACTGGCTTGTTGCCCCTAGCAACCAATCAGATTCCACCTTTCATTTTCCAAAGGAGCTGTGAAAAATGAAAGGTGGAATCTGATTGGTTGCTAAGCCATTTTTCCTTTACACCAGTTTTGATAAGTTTCCCCCTTTCATAGGCACATAAAGAACAGGCCAATAGCAGTCTGTGGACACAATATTATAACCTGTACAACACACATCCAAAATACAACAGTGTGACAAAATGAAGAATACAAGGACCAAAGCCCTCTAATGGTATATGCAGATAATAAAAAATAGGAAACCATAACCCAGAAAAGCATGTTTTTTAAATCTAGTCTTCAGCCGCTTCAGTCAGTGTTTGGTTAGTGTTAGATCAGTGATTTCCATTGGTGATTGTGAATAGGGTTGAGCGAATCGAAGTATCCAAATTAATTGCAATGGCAACCAATCAAGTTCCACCTTTCATTTTCCAAAGAAGCTCTGAAAAATAATAGATGACATCTGACTGGTTGCTATGGGCAACTAAACCAGTTTCCTTTACATCAGTTTTGATGAATCTACCCTTAGGTTTTATGATGCAGTTTTTGGAGTAAAAACTAGGAGTGGATTAAAAAAAAGCAATGAGGTAGTATCTCGCCTTTAGGGCTCATGTACACAACAGTGACCTATGTAACAGTCCACAAATTGCAAAGAAATACGCATGACTTTGCTGTTGCATCCTTTTTTTTGCAGATCCATTGTAACAATGCCTATTCTTATCTGGACAAGAACAGGACATGTTCTATCTTGGTAATGTGGAACGGACATACAGATGTGGATTTTTTGTGGACCCATTGAAATGAATGTGTCAGCATCCAATCCGCAAAAAATGCAGATCAGATGCAGAACAAAAATACAGTCGTGTGAATAGGGCCTTATGCTTATTCTCCCTTTTGAATCCACACTATGCTTAGGCTTTAAAAACTGCATCAGAAAACCTGAATGTGGAAACCCAGCTTTATAATTGCAGGAGTGGTTTCTATAGCGCGCTCGTAAAGGTTACTATTATTGCGCAAAGATCTTGAAAACATATTGAATAGGACCCTATTATATAGTGTAATGTGCACCTGACTGTATAACGGCATACATTATGTTGCTGAAGTGGACTCTTACTGGATTGATTAATGCGTTCGTTAGAGGCTGTTCACATCTTGTATCCGCTGTTTCAAGTGTATACGTACTGTATGAATGCCATAAAATCATACTCAAACATATCACTTGCTGTATCCATAGACTATAATTGGCCAAGCATTGTGCAATATTGCATATATTTGACTATACTTATCCTTGTTTACATTTCAATACGCTTTTTTGAGCAATAGACCAGTATAGCATACCGCACTATACTGTCCTGCAAAAAAATGTATTTTCTTTTAACATTACTATCCTTGGGAAACAGATAGAAATGCAAAGCCTTACATTTCCACCTGTTAACAATTAAAGCCTGTAAAATTGGAAAAAAAAATAATAAAATTACGCCACAAAAACCACATCACACCTACTTCCTTGGATAGACTTGAAATCTTTACTTTAAAAATTTTTGTAAATAAAATGTAACTGACAAAAAAATGGCATTACATTAAATGTATACTTTTAATCCCTAACCGACATCTGCCATACATGTACGGCAGATATTGGATCTTGAACGCCTTTACACATAATGCTGTACATGTACGGCATTATAGTGCTGGGGATGTATAAAGCGAACTTACACGCTGGGCTTGCTCCATACATGATAGCTGCCAGTTGTATAATACAGCTAGCACCCCAGCAGTGACTGTGATCGTCAATTAGGCTGATCCTGGTCATTTAACCCCTCAGATGCAGCTGCCAATAGTAACTGCTGCTTCGTTAAACAGAGGGAGAAGTTCTCTATGTCCTACAAAAAGGCCTCCTGCATAAAAATCATGGGGCTTCAATCAGTTGTGGTGACAGCCTGGGACATTGCGAAGGTTCCCAGGTCTCTCACGCCTAGCTGCCTGAAAAGCCATGACTAAGGCACAGCCTGACAGGCAGCCTGTGAAAATCCCATAGACTGCAATAGTAGTCCATTGCAGTATAAGGGAAAAGAAATCAAAATATCGCATGCTAAAGAGGACCTATCACCTCTCCTGACATGCCTGTATTAATAGCTTTGTACATTCCCCATGTAATAACAATTCTGGAACATCTATTCTTATGTCTCTATGTTGTGCCATTCATTTATTATTTCTACTAGGAGTTATGAATGAATTGCTAGCAGTCTGTAGTAAGGGTACAGAGGGGAGGTAACCAGTTGGGGGTGTGTACCTACACAGACTCACTCTATCCAATCAGTGCTGCCATTTTCAGACTGTGCAGGTACACAATGATTTTAGCCCAAAATGTGTAAAATGCAATCATTAGAAAAATGGCCCCCAAAGGTGTACATAGTCTATAAAGAGGCCCAATCATCAGGATCAACCCTATTAAATCAGACATATTGACGACTAGGACTCATCATGCCAATTAAAATGATATCTTTCTTTTGTCTGTATGCTAAACAGTTGTAGAGATCTGTGTTTTTATTCATATTCAAATGAGCAAGTTTGAGTACCAGGAGGCGAGGCTGAATCCTTTGAGCATGGCTTTATAATACCCACTGTGGTCTGATTGACAGGGCTAGACATGCTGAGGGCAGAGCTGTGGCCTAGCATCTACATATCATATACTCTATGTACTATAGCTTCACCACACTGAGATCTGTTTAGAAAGCCAATGTACATATTTCTGCTTTATTTACAGGCACCGTATATGATTGTAAAGACACCAGTAATATGTGTTATCTTATAATTAGGCTTCAGTGAATCGACCTTCAGGTCATAGATCCGAAGTTGATTAGTTCAAATACTTTGATTTTAATGTTATATCAATACAGCATTAAAATGTATTGGCTCTGTGGAGCCAAAGTTCGTTTTGCCTGAAGTAGTGCGAGACTTTGGTTAATTCTTACAGTATGCATATCTGCATATTGAAAATAAATTAAAAATGGAAATCCAAACTGGACTTTTGGTACTGGCTGGTACCTTGGTACCAAATCCCAGTTCGGATTGCTATTTTAAATTGTTTTTCAATACACAGAAAAACTTTGGTTCCGCAGAGCCAATACACAGAAAAACTTTGGTTCCACAGAGCCAATGCAGTTTAATGCTGTACTGATACAGCATTAAAATCAAAGTGTTTGAATGAATCGACTTTGCATCTATGATCCGAAGGTCGATTCATTCAAGTCTACTTATAAGCATAGAAAAAGAAGCATCTTTATGTGGTAATCCTGTAGCTTAGTAGTATGTGGTCTGCCATGCATGTTCCCAGGAGAGAGTTAATTTTTTTTTCAGTTTTTTTTTTCTCGCTCATTTAACCCATAATAAAAGGCAATACTATAATAAACAATATATAATAATCTAATAACAAAAAAGGCCTTACTATATTGACAATAGTGTTTTTTTTTGTCTTAGAAACCTAAAGCCTATAATTGGTTTATTCACAGACACAATATATAATTATAAAGAAACCAGCAATATTTATTAGCTTTCTAAAAAAAAACATTATTTTCAATATGATAATTAGAGATGAGCGAATTTCATATTTTGAAATTCATTCACGCTTCGTTTGGTGGTAAAAGGTGAATTGCGTTATGGATTCCGTTACCCCGGACCATAGTGCAATTCTATGAAAAGGACAGCGGAATGCCTTTAGAGGCATTTATTCTGTCATAATAGAAGTCTATGACCTGGATAACGGAATCGTCCGGCCACCTTTATGCAGAAGAGGACACTGGAACAGTGGTAATTATACTGCTCTTGTAATTACACCACACCGCTGAAACGATGGGCAATGTAATGAACAGGAAGCGGTGCATCCACTTTAAACAGCTGATCAGCATGGGTGTTGGGTGACGATCAGATGTTGATGACCTATCCTGAAGGCAGCTCATCAATATGTAAGGCCTTCCCAACCCCTATAAGTCTTTTGGAAGGCAGGGAGTAAAAAAAAAAAAAAAATATGGATTATCTACAGTATGAAGGGAAGGGGTTAAAAACTGAGACCTGTGCATAAAAGTGCTTTTTCTTCTGTGTACATTTAACCTATATGCTAAACATATCTTAAAAACGAGATGTGAAAATCCCATTAGACACTAGAACAGGTACTGTATGTTTTGATGCAGCTAGTGTAAAGGGAAATAATACAACAGTGATGAACTGGGTCTCACTTACATGTGCACTTGGAGATGCGCCATATCTAGAAGATCATCAGATGTCTTTTAAGTATCATCTTTACTGACCTCAGTTTAACCATTCAAGAAGAGCTTCCTCCCATTATATGATGTGACTCCATGGGCTGGTTAGGAGAAAACTTTAAGTTTAGAAGGTCTGGTTTCACCGCCCATTGCAGGTTAAGATGAAAAACTACCATTGTAACATCTTCAATTTATGTGTTCATTCACCTTCCCAAATATGAACCAATACTTCTACCTTCTGCTAAATATTAAGTTATTCAGTTGTCATCCTGTAAACACTTTTGGTTCCGGTAATTAATAGTCAGTTTTACCGAACAGTATGGCAGTTTATCAAGACGGCAAAGTTGAGAACCATAGTCAAGTCATAGTTATTCACACCAGTGGCATGCATAGAGAAGTAAGGATCAAACCAGGCCCCACACACAGGACAGAAGGGTTTCTGCCTAAACCCTTTTCACTGGCCCTTGGGCCATTTTTCCACTGCTTCATTTGCTAAAAGTTGAAGAGGAGATAATTCCAACTAAAGCCTCATTCAAACGTCAGTGTTTCACGGACGTGTCCTGTACGTGTTCTCCACGGACAGCACACGTCCCCATTTATTTGAATGTGTGTGTTCAGACATCAGTGTTTCATCACTATCCGTGGTTCTGTTTTTTTTTTTTAGCACGGATGCATGTCCTATCTTGATCCATGTTCCCGGATCCCTCACGCCCATTATAGTCTATGGGTCCGTGAAAACCACGGATGGCATCCGTGTGGCATCCGTGGTTTACACGGACCTATAGACTATAATGTGCGTGCATCCGTGTTTCACGGATCATTAAGAAGAGATGCTTTGAAAATTTTTTTTTAGCTGTTCAGTGTCAGTGAAACATGGATGCAACACGGACAGCATAAAACGGACACACGGATCCAACACGGATCCTTCACGGACAGCTTCACGGATGCATCACTGACCACCTGCTCATGGATTTGAGCACGGATGTGTAAATGAGGCTTAAGACTGGGCCCCCTCTTGCCCTGGGCCCCATAGCAGTCACATGGAATGGCACTATGGTAGTTATGCCCCTGATTCACACAATCTTTTAATAAGGAGAGCACAGTTCTTAAAGGGGTTATCCGAGACTAACAAATGCTCCCCCATATGCCAGGCCCCTTACACTGAATCTGCTAACCTGGCTTCCTGCTCCCTGTGCCACTACTGGTCCCCACACTTGTTGCTTATCCCTGTACATGGATGAAAACATCCGATGTTGGGGGGGAGCAACCAATGGCAGATGTGATGTGATGGTGATGTGCCTCCCTAGCGTCACCCGCGATAACAGGGAGGCTCGTCCCTGTCATCACCTGCCATTAGCTGCTCAGTAAGTGAGATGTATGCAATCTGCTGCAGATGCTTATTTTCTCTCAAAAAGTTTTGCACCTAACTTCTCTGGGCCACAATACTCGGTCTGTGAGTCTCTTTCTGAATGGCAGCAATAAAGATGACAACTCTTTCCTTGTGGCACACTCTGCATTGGCGTCTCTTCAACTTTTAATATCTTTCTCCTCATAACACGCTAACACACTGTGGACTGACAATAACTCAGTTTGTGATGCCTCTCTCCTTGTACAGTCCACATGCAGAAACCCGTAGGGTAGGCACAGGGCAGGGAGGATGGAATTTGTGGTTGTGGCCCTGAGAGACATTGTATTACTCACAGTTCATGGTGGCATTTCTCCCCTTTGGTGCTCCCTGGTGCAATGCAGTGAATGAGGGGTGGACACTTCCGTCACCTGGGGCATACCCTGGTATTGGGGCTCCTGCCTTATGGTAGTTGGGGTGCCCTTGATGGTAGATGTTTGGCAGGTTGCAAGCAGGAATACGGATGCAGCGAGCTAGAGCATGGATGATGGCGTCAATTATAGTTGCCAACCATCCAGAAATTTCGAGACAGTCTATAAAAATAGGCAAATTTTTTTCCTGTGTCCGTGAAAAAAAAATAGATGTCCGACGTGTTTTCTTGAAGCTGGTGGTACTTGACTAGATTATTTCGGTGGTAATTATCATCATTTTACAGTAAATGCTAGTAATTAGTTCTTATCAGTATATTGAGCTATAGAATTTTTCCCGATGCTCGGGTGCTCGTTTCGAATAACGAACCCCATTGAAGTCAATGGGAGACTTGAGCATTTTTTGCAGGGGACCAGGGCTTTGCATAGGGAAGGATGCGTGAAAACCTGGAAACCTCAGAAAATGATGGAAACACCACGGAAATGGACAGGAAACAGCAGGGGCAGCATGCATGGATGCCTCTGAGGCTGCCTAATCGTACCATTATGCCAAATTCTGGGCAACAGCCTTGTGGTGACCCTCAAGGCAATTGTGCTGACCCAGACCAAGATGGGCAAGGCACATGTGCTGGCACATGTTAGGAAAGCACCCAACTAGGTGCAACGAAGGTCCATCACCACCTGCAGGTGACACCACTGCTCATGCTGGCACTGCTGTGCTATCCCCCGCTCCACGACGCAGGCATAAGCCTGACACAGCATGGTGGCAGCGTAGTGACACCAACAAGTGACCAAGTTAGGTTGAGGTAGCAGGTGAACCACCCAAAAATGTAGCCTGACACAGCATGGCGGTGAACCCATAGTGACCAAGTTAGACTCAGGTGGCAGGTGAAGCACCCAAAAATTTAGCCTGACACAGCATGGCAGTGACACCACCAATGCCTTGGTCAGACTGAGATTGCAGTCAAATGTCTGTAGGTGAGCCTACCAAAAATTTGTTTTGGAGTGTCTGAAGTTGACCCTCCTAAAAAATTGTTTTGGAGTGTCTGTTATTAGTTTATGTACAACCCATGGCTGGCATGGTGGGAATATATAGGTTTGCTTCACAGACGGTCCACTGCACCGTTACATTTTCTTCATCATTGCCAATTACTTTTTCACCAACTGTTGTCTGGCAATGATAAAGGGGAAGGTGAATCCACTGCCGAAGAAAAGTGTCATCCTCCTACAAGTCTCCACTTTTTCTCAATAGAAAAGGGGATGTTCTTGCCGTGGCCTTCCTCATAGTGGCCGCTTCTGCGGACGACAGAGGTGGTGTACCTACGACAGCCTGACCGAACATGATGGCAGACGGGGAGACACTCCCTCATGTAAAATTGTTTTTTGAGTGTCTGTATTTGACGCTACTAAAAAATTTATTGGAGAGAGGGCCTGTAGGTGGCCCTCCGTAAACATTGTTTGTATAGAGCGCCAGTTGAAACATTGCCTGTTGACTCAGCGTTTCTGTGCAAAGAGGCGGAGGAGGAGGGGTTGGAGGAAGAGGCATAATAAGTCTGAGAAACCGTGACCGAGGTAGGCCCCGCAATCCTTGGTGTGGGCATTACATGAGTGGCCCGATCCCAGCCTCTACCAAGTTAACCCAATGTGCTGTCAGGGAGATATAGTGTCCCTGCCCGCCAGCACTTGTCCACGTGTCCGTGGTTAGGTGGACCTCATCACTAACCGCGTTGGTCAGGGCACGGATGATGTTCTGTGACATGTGCTGGTGTAGGGCTGGGACGGCACATCGGTAAAAATAGTGGCGGCTGGGAACCAAGTACCGAGGGACAGCCACCGCCATCAGTTTGCAGAAAGACTCAGTCTCTACCAGTCTATAGGGCAACATCTCCAGGCTCAACAATTTGGAGATGTGGACGGATGATGTTCTGTGACATGTGCTGGTGTAGGGCTGGGACGGCACATCGGGAAAAATAGTGGCGGCTGGGGACCAAGTACCGAGGGACAGCCACCGCCATCAGTTTGCAGAAAGACTCAGTCTCTACCAGTCTATAGGGCAACATCTCCAGGCTCAACAATTTGGAGATGTGGACGTTTAGGGCTTGGGCATGTGGGTGGCTGGAATTGTATTTGCGCTTGCGCTCAAATGTCTGCTGCAAAGACAGCTGAACGCTGCGCTGGGACACATTGGTGGAGGTTGTGGAGGATCGTGGAGGTGAAGGGGTGGTTGTAGGGCGGGAGGCACTCGTGCCGGGGTCCTGGGAGGGGGGTTGACTCGCCGAGCCAGCATGTGATACAGGGGAAGGGGCAGTGGTGTGACCCGCAGGCGGTGAATGGCCTTGGTTCCACTGAGTCGGGTGTTTAGCACTTATATGCCTGCACATGCTGGTAGTGGTTAGGCTGGTAGTGGTGGCTCCCCTGCTGATCCTGGTGTGGCACAGGTTGCACACCACAGTCCGTCAGTCATCCTCACTTTCTTTAAAAAACCTCCAGACTTGCGAACATCTAGGCCTCGGCATGGGAGCTTGACTCCGTGAAACAGTTGCTGATCTACCTGCTCTGGCCCTGCTTCTCCCTCTGGCCACCCCACTGCCTCTTCCAACCTGTTCTGGTGCTGCACTTGCCTCCCCCTCAGAAGCACTGTCTTGAGTTGGATTACCAACCCAGCTTGGGTCAGTCACCTCGTCATCCACCAGCTCTTCCTCCGATTCCTCACTCTGCTCCCCCTCGGACTTACTGCCCTGACAACAATGTCACTGTCTGACAACCGTGTCTCATAATCATCATCCGACACCTCTTCACGCACTACTTGCACTAAATCCACACTCTCATCACCCACAGACTGCGAAAGTTCTAAATTTTGGGCATCGGGACAGAGCAACTGCTCAGGTTGCTGTTGAGCAGTGTTTTTTGTCTATGGGTAGGGTCCTGAAAAGAGTTCCTGTGAGTATGCCTGATCTGAATCCATACTTTCCGTGGGGGGGGCAGGCTGGGGGGGAAGGAGGTTGAGCTGGAGGAGCCAGAGGTCTACTCCCTTGGCTAGCGTGGGTGGACTGCGTGGAAGACTGGGTGGTGGATAAATTACTGGACGCATTGTCCGCTATACACGTCATCACCTGTTCGCACTGTTGTGGTTTCAATAGTGGTGTACCACGTGACGCAGTAAGTTGCGAGATGAAGCTAGGGAGTGAAACTCTGCGGCATTCCACTGCTCTCTCATCAGCATGTACAGTGTCACCCTGCCCAGGAACACGGCCTCTGCCCCCTACACTACTTGAACGCCCACGCCCTCGACCCTTAGCCCTTGGGTTCAACATTTTGTATATTCACCAAACTGTCGAGTTAATATCGTATTCAGTAGACAGTCAAATTACTGAGGAAAAAAAATGTAGTCTTTAGACTCCAGCTATTGCACCGCAAACCACTCAATTTTGCACTGGACTGTAGTTTATATAACTGAGAATAAAAATGTATTCTCTAGACTGCGGCTAGTGTATCGCACACCTCACAATTGTTCACTGGACTGTAGTTTATATAATTGACTGAAAAAAATTACTCTAGACTGCGGCTAGTGTATCACACACCTCACAATTGTTCATTGGACTTTAGTTTATATAATTGAGTGAAAAAAAATTATTCTCTAGACTGCGGCTAGTGTATCGCACACCTCACAATTGTTCACTGGACTGTAGTTTATATAATTGAGTGAAAAAAATTATTCTCTAGACTGCGGCTAGTGTATCGCACACCTCACAATTGTTCACTGGACTGTAGTTTATATAATTGAGTGAAAAGAATTATTCTCTAGACTGCGGCTAGTGTATCACACACCTCACAATTGTTCACTGGACTGTAGTTTATATAATTGAGTGAAAAAAATATTCTCTAGACTGCGGCAAGTGTATCGCACACCTCACAATTGTTCACTGGACTGTAGTTTATATAACTGAGTGACAAAACATATTCCCTAGACTGCACTACAGATCCCAGCAAGCCAAGGTACAGCAGCAGCAAAAATGAGTACTGAGCGGACTTTGGGCAATTTCATTGGGGTCTGTGTGGACCATGTGCTGTCCCCTTTCTGCCACCAGTGCACAGTGTGCAGCCAAGATGGCGGTAGCTGCACTACAAGTCCCAGCCAGCAGCCGAGAGGAGGACAAAAAAAAATGTCGTTGTATCCCTTAGAAGGAGCGTTGGGTTCTTTGTGGATGATTCCTGCCTAACCAGATTTTAATTTCACGCCCTAACAGTTTGCAGCCACGCACTACAAGTCCCAGCCAGCAGCCAGGATGGGTTCTTTGTGGGTGATTCCTGCCTAACCAACAACTAAATTCTGGTTGGCAACCCTGGAGTCAATGACCAGACCCAGTTTAGTATTAACAAGGAACAGTCTTTTTACTGTGGAGGATGGATGACACAGGCGTAGAAAATGATGAATAAGATAGGCATACAGACCCGTCTCCTTTCCCTGCCACACCAACTTTTGTAGGCCTGGCATGAGCAGGGAAAAGTCGCAGATTGCACCACAAAGCCTTTGCACCACAATCTGCGCCAGAAATATTTCTATTTATAGATGTATTTCTGTAAATAACCCTCTTAGTCTTTTACATCGTCTTGCCATCTGTAATTCAAAAACATCTCTAAAATTCATAATTTTTTTCACTATGGAATCAGCCTTATTCATTCTCATCTCTACTACGCAACACCCTACTGATTGGTCTTCCCCTCACTCTCCCTTCTCCAATTCATCCTTATTGCAGCACCCATGTCTTATTTTTCTATCAAACCACTCCACTGATGCCTCTGCCCTGTGCCAGTCACTGCAGTGGTTGATCATCCAATCTAATATATAAAGCTGAGTGTATGTATGTGTGTATGTCCGCTAAAGCAATCTGCACCGTTACATTTACAATCACACAACAAAATTTTGCACAGTCGCCTTCTGTGTCTCGGGGAACGTCATAGTGTATGTTTTGAGTGGAAATTTTCACCCCGCACTTTCCAATTATTTGCCAAAAAATACGCTTAGTAACCTAACCGCCAACCTACAGGAGCCATTGTCTGTTGGCTGTTGTGTGGCTGTTGTGGCAGTTAGCTGCTGTGGAGGTCACTGTTAAGGGAGCAGGGGCGGGTGCTGTGGAGGTCATTGTTAAGGGGGCGGGCCCCTCTGGAGGTCACTGTCAAGGGGTTGGTGTGCTGTGGAACTCACTGTTAGGCTTCATTCACATGACCGTATTTTGTTTCCGTGTGGGTTCCGTTTTTTTGCGGACCGTATGCGGAACCATTCATTTCAATGGGTCCGCAAAAAAAACGGAAGGTACTCCGTGTGCATTCCGTTTCCGTATGTCCGTATTTCCGTTCCGCAAAAAAGATAGAACATGTCCTATTCTTGTCCGTTTTGCTGACAAGGATAGGCATTGTTACAATGGATCCGCAAAACAAACGGAAACACGGATGCCATATGGAACGTCATCCGTTTTTTTTGCGGATCCGCAATTTGCGGACCGCAAAACACATACGGTCGTGTGAATGAAGCCTTAGGGGCAGGCTGCTGTGAAGGTCAAAGTTAAGGGGGTAGGCTGCTGTGGAGGTCCTATTTAAGGAGGTGGGGCACTGTGGGGGGCACAGTGTTATGGAGTGGGGTGCTGTGTAGGTCACAGTTAAGGGGATGGGGTGCTGTAGAGGTTATATTATGGAGGGATACTGTCAATATCTTTTAACGACACACACAAAAATTAAATGAAATAGATTAAATGTACCCGTGCAAAGCCAGGTCCTTCTTCTAGTATAGAATACAATTTAAACACCTCACTCTCACTGTCAAAGCTCTCCAAAATGCTGCATCTCCTTGTTCATCTCTGTCTGCCATCCTTCCTGTGCTCTTTGCTCCACCATTGATCTCAGACTGACATCCTCCATAATCTGAACTTCCCACTCCCTTCTACAATACTTTTCTTGTGCCTCTCAAGTTCTCTACTATGAACTGCCTTGGACAATCAAAGACACAGTTCAGAATCACATGGACCCAGAAGACAGTCCATTAGATCCTATGCGTTAAAACAAACAGTTGCTTCAAACGTCTATGTTTTCTTTCTCTCAAAGCTGGTTTTCACAAAATGTCAGGAACCAAATTTGTATCCAGGTGATATATATATATATACTTCTCACTGGTCAGAACACTGCAAGAGCATTTAAAAACAGAGATTTTTATTTGTCATACTCACAAAAGGAGATTAAAAACAGCATGTAACATAGCACAAGGTCAGAGTCTAATCCACGCGCTGTTTTTAATCTCCTTTTGTTTTTAAAAGTTCTTGTGGTGTGCGCTATATTTTCTTTTTATGTTCAAGCTGACTAGAGGGAAGTATATACCACCTGGAAAAACAATTCACGGAAAATGGTGCACTACAGCAGAAAATGCAGTTGACAATATATGGCTAAACCCTCACTCTGATGTTAAAATGAGACTTTCGCCAATATATCCTTATATCAAAGACATACCGGAGCCCGAGCACCGCGTCAAGGTATCTCAAGTGGCACGGGACCTAACGCTATCCCTACTATGGTATAGGTAATGACAGATAGGTGCACACAGCGACCAGCTCCCAGTTACCTCCAGTGTGAAATCACACATACAATGGGGGGGGGGGGCGGAGGCTGTATTTCCCACATTGCCCTGACGTCATGTGACCCAGGCTGCACAGGTGCACCTAAATGTTACCCATTAGTATAATCAAGGCACATTCAATCTGGAGTTGCCACGCCTCCAGGAATAAACGTACAAACAAACTCACAGAAAAAAAGTGGTCTCAAGTATATACCACCTGGATGCAAATTTTGTGAAACCTTTACTCCGCATGGGTTCTAGGCAAAGTAACCATGTTTCTATGTCTTCATGTCATGTCAGTGTATGCCATGCTTCTGGTTCCGCATGGGTTCCAGGTGTGTTTGTATGTCTGTCTAAATGTTGAAATTCACTTTAATAAAAAAAAAAAGTTAAGGGGATTTTCGTATTACAGGCCTATGATCAGGATACATCAATATGAGATTGGCGGGGGTCCAACCTCTGACACCCCTGCTGTTTGAGGAAGCCAGGTACTCACTGGAACTTTTTTAAATCCCAGAGCCTTCTCTCTGCTCACCAAGCACAGTTCTGTGCATTTAATAGCGGCTGTGATTGGTATGACTCCGGGCATTTTTGACCTATTCTGAGTATTGGTCATCAATATGTAATCCCAGAGAACCCTTTAAAGGCTATGTACACCTTTGGGGGCATTTTTTTATTATTGCATTATACTTATTTTGACCTGAAAATCACTTTTTCAATTGGTCTTTATTAACAATATGGAATCTTTTTTTGTGTACAGAGCTGAGAAGCTGTACTAGCTGCCTATGGATTTTTTCTCAATTCCGTCATCTGAGGAGCAGTCGGAAAGTTTATCTCTGCTCTCTGACATTATAAACACTCATTAAAGCTCAATCCTTACCTTAATGATAAGAATGTGGCTTAAATAAGTGTTTATGACCTCTCAGTAGTTTACAGATAAGAGTAATTACATGACCGGCACAAAGTGAAAGTGAAAGTACCAGTCACCCAGCTAAACAGTTAACCCTTTGTGACTGAACAGCTAAATATTTTTAATAAAGACCGATTGAAAATATTTTTAGCCAAAAATAAGTGAAATACAATCATTAAAAAAAATGAGTCGAAAGGTGTACATAGCCTTTAATGAAATCACTGAAACATTAAAGTATCCTGAAACACGCCAGTGGTTTTATATTTAGCATGAATTTAACACAGCAATTTATGATTTCTAAAAACATAAAAAAGCCTAAGGGGATCAAAACCATCAAAAATATCTAAATGAATACAACCACTAATTTTCCTAATCTGTATTCATTATGACCAAATTACATGTTAATATGTAATTATCAAGCAATTATGTATTCAGATTGTTTTCACTAAACTGATATGAAGCAGTAACTATTAGAGTACCACTTTTTATTATCTTAACCACTTCAAGTCTGCCCATTGACTATAAACGTCCTTCAGCTTTGCCCCCTGTGTGCAGCACCTGTACATAGAAGGTCCATGTACCATCTCCCTCTCATTACTGCCGGTCACAGAGCAGTTTACAACCACAGATGGGGTGTTTCTGCAAACTTCAGAATCAGGAAAATAAATATTAAGGTTTGATTTGCTGTTTACCCTTGCTATCTTATGGGAAAAATGAATTTAAAATTGAAAATCTGCGAAAAAAATATATATATTTTAAATTTCACCTTCCTTCTGTTTTAATTCTTGTGGGAAATCTAAAGGGTTAACAGACTTTATAAAATCAGTTTTGATTACATTGGGGGCTGTAGTTTCTAAAATATGTTCATTAGAGATGAGCTAGCATGCTCGTCTGAGCTTGGTGCTCGTTCGAGTATTACGGTACTCGTAAGTGCTCGCTGCTCGGACGAGTATCTCGCCATGCTCGAGGAAATGGCAACTTCCGCATTGTGCATTTTTGGCGCCTATAAACTCAGCCAATCACAAGTCAGGAGACTCTGCGGTACACCCAGCATCACGTGGAGCCCTTACATGTCGATAGCACAGGTTGGCTGGCCTGATCAGGTGACCCTGGAATATACTAGTGACTGGCCGCGGTGCTCGGCTCAGATGCTGTCTGGATGTCGTTAGGGATAGAGCTGCTGCGTTTCAGGGAGAGTGTTAGGGCCTGCATTTAGTTCTTTGTCAGGCAGGAGTGATCTCCCAAGAACACAACAGCCCTTCTAAGGGCTACAAGACATGTTTTTGGTCTCCTGGCTTGGCTGGCTGGCACTAGTAGTGCAGCTATTGCCATATATAACCCCTTTTTTTTTATTGTTATATCTCAGTGATACAAATCCATTTCACACAGCTGCGTGGAACCATTCTGTGTGTCACAGTTCAGCTGTCCACTCACTACAATCCGTATTTTCTGTCCAGTTGACACATTCTGTACGTCACTTAATTAAACCAGACTGAACAAGTTTGTGGGTTTCAGTACAGCAGGCCCATTTATTTTATTTTTTTTATATAATACACTTATAAAAAGAAAATGTTGAACCCCAGGGCTAAGGGTCGAGGACGAGGGCGTGGGCATTCAATTACTGCAGGGGGCAGAGGCCGTGGTCCTGGGCAGGGTGAGACAGCACCTGCTGATGAGGGAGCAGGGGAACGCCGCAGAGCTACACTCCCTAGCTTCATGTCTCGACTTACAGGGACACGTGGTAGAGGACTGTTGAAACCACAACAGTGCGAACAGCTGATGTCGTGGATTGCGGACAATGCTTCAAGTAATTTGTCCACCAGTCAGTCTTCCACGCAGTCCACCCACGTTACCCAAGGGAGCACTCCTCTGGCTCCTCCACCCAACCGCCTGCCCCCCACCTACAGGCCCTCTCTCCAAACAATTTACGTCTTTTTCCTATCTTTCTCTCTCTCCAAACTATTTTTCCGGATAGGTGCCATATACGGTATTAAACTGAGTAGTATACATAGAACACATACCACACTTGATCAATCTCATAATTGACAATTGTACCGGTTGATGCTAAATTTTTAAGTTGGGGTCCTGCGTCGTCATTCGAACTCCATCCGGCTGTTGTCACTACCACACACGCTAGCCCAGGGGGCACTCCTCTGGCTCTTCCAGCTCAACCTCCTTCCCCCCAGCCTGCCCCCCACCTACAGGTCCTCTCTCCAAACAATTTACCCGGGTAGGGGATGTATTAGATATTGTACTGATTTTTATTTGGTTCTTCTTTTAATTGCCTCCTGCGATAGACAGGAATCGAACCCGGGTCAACTGCTTGGGAAGCAGCTATGCTCACCACTTTACCACCAACAGCCACAGCAACTGATAGGAACAGATACTAAACTTGATGTCAGCCAACATTTCGACAATCGATAACCTGAAACGGGTCCGCCGTCGAGCCCAGCGTTCGGCCACCCTGAACATTTCACATACTCTGACCGAGTCTGACCCTGGGGCCGCTCATGTACTGCCCACTTGGAGGATGCTTCACCTCCTGCTACCTCAGTCTAACTCGGTCACTCTGTTGTCACCGCCATGCTGCGTCTGGCTAAATTTTTGGGTGGCTCACCTGCTACCTCATGTAACTTGGTCACTTGTTGGTGTCACCGCCATGCTGTGTCAGGCTTATGTCCGCATCATGTGGCTGGGGATAGGAGAGCAGTGCCAGCATGGGCATGGGTGATGGACCTTCGTTGCACCTAGTTGGGTGCTTCCCTATATATTCCCACCATGCCAGCCATGGGTTGTACATTAACTAATAACAGGGAAAACAAATAAAATATTTTACAGAAGGGTCAACTACAGACACTCCTAAACAATTTTTTAGGAGGGTCAACTTCGGACACTCCAAAACAAATTTTTTGGAGGCTCGCCTACAGACATTTGACTGCTACCTCAATCTAACTTGGTCACTTGTTGGTGTCACCATGATGTGTCAGGCTTATGCCTGCGTCGTGGGGAGGGGGATAGCACAGCAGTGCCAGCATGAGCAGTGGTGTCACCTGCAGGCGGTGATGGACCTTCGTTGCACCTAGTTGGGTGCTTCCCTAACATGTGATGGGTATTTGCCTTGCCTTTCTTGGTCTGGGTGAGCACAATTGCCATGAGGGTAACCACCAGGCTGTTGCCTGAGAATTTGGGGTAATGGTGGGATTAGGCAGCCTCAGAGGCATCCATGCATGCTGCCCCTGCAGTGTCCTGTCCATTTCCGTGGTGTTTCCATCATTTTCTGAGGTTTCCAGGTTTTCACCCAGCCTTCCCTAGGCAGAGCCTTGGTCCCCTGCAAAAATGCTCGAGTCTCCCATTGACTTCAATGGGGTTCGTTATTCGAAACAAGCACCCGAGCATCGGGAAAAGTTCGACTCAAATAACGAGCACCCGAGCATTTTAGTGCTCGCTCATCTCTAATGTTCATTTATGGGAGGTTTCTATTATTTAAGCCCCTCAAAGTCACTTTAGAACTGCAAAGGTCCTTTAAAATTAATTATTGGAAATTTTCATGAAAATCTTAAAAATTACATCTAAAATTCGATGCCTTCTAACGTCCTAAAAAATTAAAATTCCATTTCCAAAATTATGCCAGCATAAAGTGGACATATGGTGAATGTTCATTAATAACAATTTTATTAGATATCCCTATGCAACTTAAAAGCAGATAAATTCATATCTAAAAAATTGTGATTTTTTTTCAAAATTTTCAGTAAATTTTGATTTTTTATAAATAAAGGTAAAACATATTGACTCAAATTTACCATTAACATGAAGTACAATATGTCATGAGAAAACAGTCTCTGAATGGCTTGGATAAGTAAAAGCGTTCCAAAGTTATTACCACATGAAGTGACACATGTCAGATTTGCAAAATTAGGCCTGGTCCTGAAGTGGTTTTTAAATAGCCTGGCTTTACTGTTCGGCATTGTTTGTGCTGTAACTTCTATTTGTATCCATATTAGTTCTGACTATTAGAGATCAACATTCTAAAACTGGAAGGGGTATGTCATTGTAGAAAGGGAGAGGAACAGGGTGGTGGAGGTCCCTGCAAAGTTGACCCTTTTGCCCTCTTTATTAGGGCTGTGGGGATTCGCTCTGGTAGGCAGGGTGAGCGGACGCAGAACAGAGGCACAAAAACAGTTCTTAATCAAACTGCAGTGTTTTATTCACTGTGGACCCGCGAACAACGGTCATATGCATGAGCCCTTACTGTAACCAACAAAGTGAAGGACAGTCACTTTAAGGCTGACTTCACACAGATTTTTTGCATTCTTTCACGTGGCCAGATGTTACTTTAAGGCCTCTTTCACACGACAGTATTTTTTGCGGGCTCCGATCCACATTTTTCACATGAAAAATGCAGACCCATTCATTTCTATGGGTCCGCAAAAAATACTGAGAGCATACTGTGTGCTGTCCGCATCCGTATGCCCATTCCGTAGCCCCGCAAAAAAAAAAGAACATGTCCTATTCTTGTCCGTATTACGGACAAGAATAGCACTGTTCTATTAGGGGCCAGCTGTTCCGTTCCGCAAAATACGGAATGCACACGGATGCCATCCGTTTTTTTTGCGGATACGCAATTTGCGGACCGCAAAACAAAACATTTGCGTGAAACTAGCCTAAAGTCTAAAGTGAATTATGAAATTGTCACTACAGACAAAGCATTTTTGCATGGTGCTTTTGTTTGTGTTGTGTCTGTGCATTTTTACCATTTTTTTGTGAAATCACAGCATGTTCTAGGTACCCTATGGAATCTCTATGGGAGTTGAAAAAACACCTGTGCTAAGTATACAGTTGAAGGCTATGTATACCTTTGGGGGCATTTTTTTTTTATTATTATTGCATTGTACATATTTTGAGCTAAAAACATTTTTTATCAGTTGGTCTTTATTAAAAATATGGAGCCCTGTACAGAGTTGAGATACTCTAGTAGCAGCCTGTAGATTTTTTGTCTTTTCTGTCTGGGGAGCAATCGGGCTCCTTATCTCTAAACACTCATTATACAGTAGTTCAGTTCTTATTCTACTGATAAGAATATGGCTTAAATAAGTGTTTATGACCTCTTTAGTAGTTAAGTTTATTAGTAGACATAAGGGTTATTAAATGACTGACACAAAGTGAATGTGAAAGTACCAGTCAAACAGTTAGAAAAACAGTTAACCCTTTGTGACATAATTGCTCAATATTTTTAATAAAGGCCAATTGAAAATGTGATTTTTTTGCCAAAATGAGTAAAATGCAATCTAAACAAAAGTGTCCATAGACTTTAAATACTGTAAAAAATACTTTACAAATGCAAAAATAAAAAAGTCACTAGAACTGGTAAAAAATAGAGGGTGTTTTAACCATTGAAAAAAAGGTAAAAGAAAGAATAGTTATTAATTTTCACTGCTCAAACAGAGGTAAAAAGGAATGTCACTACCCAGATAACAAGACTCACATCATAGTATTAGATCAGAATAATAATAAGGGATGAACTTCTGGGAGATGCAAGAGGAGGAGCTTGAGTCATTGAAGCGTTGAAACATGTGTCATAGCAAATTTTTCAGATGCAAGAACAGATGATATTCTTTGCTGTATCTTTTCTTAAGGTTTCCCTTTATATTATACCATGTGGAGCACCCCAGAAAACTACTGTAATTATTGCCAAAGAGTTAATGCAATGTTCTTAAAGGAAACCTGTCATCTCCGAAACACCCCCTGAACTAGAGTAAGCGTTGTATAATGTAAGTGGTGCTGAATCCGAATATGTAAGTTTTATCTTCATACTCACTTGCATTCTGACATTGTGCTCCCACAAACCAGCAGTAAAATGCACTCACTGGACTCCAGTGCTCACTCACATAATGGAGAGGACTCAAAAAAGAGTCCAGTGAGTGCATTTTACTGCAGGTTTGTGGGAGCACAGCGTCGGAATGGAAGTGAGTATGAAGATAAAACTTTTATCGGATTTAGCATCACTTACACTATACACCGCTACTCTAGTTCAGGGGGTGTTTCGGAGATGACAGGTTCCCTTTAAGTTAAATGTTGTGATTTATTGTGGGTTTTGTGTAGTCAATAGCAGCATAACTGTAACCTAACATTTGGCAGACTGTTTAGGTTACCAGGCGATGGACTAGGTCTACCCCTGTTTGGTGAGGGTAGACATTCCAGGTTCAAGCTCAGAGAACCTCCATCTGTGAGTCTACAGCTGCCACAATAACAAATATACTAACAGAGAACCCCTGGAGGAGAGAGAGCAAGGGAGTACTACTATTATTGTTGCTGCCTATTAGAAGAGGATTACACTGTGCTATACTCTGAAACTGTGCCTTTGCTGCTATATGTACTACTTGACCTATCATCAACTCAGCTTCCACCATCCACACTCCTGCCTTGCATCCAGTCAAGGGCACCCCAACTACTACCAGGCAGGAGCCCCAATACCAGATTGTGCCCCAGAGTGAAGAAAGGGTGTGCCCTTCAGTCACTGTACAGTCCCAGGGAGCGCCAGGGTAGAGATTGCCACTGCGAACTTTGAGCAAAACTACATACCACCATCATAGCCACTACCACTCCTCCCATCCTCCTCTCCCCTCCGGGTTGCTGCATATGTAGTGCAATATAATGCTGTTATGTATTTTGTTATTTTATATGTAAATATATTGTAAATAAAAACTACTTTCTCATATACTTTAAAGAAGATTTATCATGACTGGTGCAAAAAGAAACAAAACAAAACTGGCTTAGTTGGTCTTAGCAATCAGATTGATCCTTTCATTTTCCAAATGAACTATGGAAAATGAAAAGTGGAAACTGATTGGTTGGTATGGGCAGCTAAGCCAGTTTTCTTTTGCACCAGTTTTATAAATCCCCCTTAATTCCTACCTTTTTCATGATCTCTGCTTGGGACCTCAGAGGTGGCCATGTCTCCTCTGCTATGGTGCTTGAGGGGCCTGAAGGCCCTCCTTCAACATAAGAGAAGAGGCATATTATAAATGGCAAATAGTACAGATTTTGTATTGAGGGCACAGAGCTTCACCCTACACCTGCTTGCTTCCAGACTAGAAACATTTATTATTTACTGTACATCCAAATTCTAAAAAACAGTCCTATCCAACACAAGTGCACGGCTTTTATCCAGTGATACACGTGTCAGTTGAAGATGATCTAAGGTGTAAACAAGATTTCTATTCACTGAAAGCAAGCAGGAGCAGACAAAACGGTGAGAAATAGAATCATGAGTTACATTAGAAAGTTCCAGAACTTTTCCTGATACAATATGATTTTGTAGTCTGCATATTTCTGTCTAAGGTCTCATGCACACGTGTCCGTATTGGGGTCAGCATGGATCCACAAAATACGGACACCTTCCGTGTACATTCTGCACTTTTCACCCTCCCATTACTAGAAATGACTATTCCTGTCCACAATATGGATAAGAATAGGACGTGTTCTATAACTTGCAGAAGGAACATACGAATTTGGACATGTTTTGGTTTGTTTTTTCAGGACCCATGGAAATGAATGGGGGTCCGTGTACTATACGTACAAAAATGCAGATCAGACACAGATGCAAAATACAGTCATGTACATGAGGACTAATCCAGGGAAATCCTTGCATATCTATTTAAAAAATACTATTATATTTTTCTATTCCAGGCTGGTTCATTGAAGATGTTTTCATTCCGTAGCAAATCATTTATATTTGATGGATTTCCAGACCCTTCAGACACTTGGGAAATAATTGAGACTATTGGCAAAGGAACATACGGTAAAGTTTTTAAAGTCATAAATAAGAAAAATGGAAAAAAAGCAGCTGTAAAAATCATGGATCCATTTCATGTAAGTTACTTAAGTTTCTTTTCACGTTTTACATAAAAATGATGATGCCAAAGAGTATAACATTACATGGACTGGGCGAGGTGCGGGCAGGTTGCGGCCATGCTGTGGTGAAGAACCACCAATTAGCACGCAGCTACGTTTCATTTTATAATGAAGACCACATTGTATAGTCCTTCTTCATTGTTAATGGCCACATGGCACCTTTAATGCACCTTTAAACAGGGGCTGTTTCTGGTATGGGCACAATATGCAAATTATTGCTGTTTTGGCCTGCAATCTTCTGCAGGTTATTTGACAGTATACACAGAATATTAATCAGCTCTGGCATACCCACTTCTCCAACCCCAGCGTTTTCTTGCCCTACAGGTGGGAGCCCTTCTTCTACCATATGTTTTTCCTCCTTTTCCACATCATCTAATATTAATGACAATATGTCATAAGGAACATCCAGCTCCTCCTCCCTCTGCATCTTGCTGACATTTCTGAGACATGAAGACTTTGAAGGATGACTTGGAAGAAGTAAAGCCAGAAAAAGATGAGGATGGTCATCATTAAGACCTGCACCCCCTAAGGAGTGCAGACTGGATAGTATTTGGTTGGCATGCTGGCAGTGGAATTATAAAGGCTTCCATCTTATTGGCATTGAATTACATTTATGCTGATGTAGGAATACGTAAACGTAGCAATACATAAATAAAACTGAGGCAGAATAATTCTCCCTGCAGTCTCCCTTCACTCTCCCTGCAGTCTCTCTACTCTCTCCCTGCAGTCTACCAGCACTGTCCCTCTCCAATATTCTTCTATTAATTATTTTTAGCAACACTGTCTCTAGGGCATGAGCACTTGCCACGTCTCTCCCTATGCTCAGCTCAGTGGCGTAACTACAACTAACTGGGCCCCACAGCAAATTTTTAATGGGGCCCCCCAGAAACTTCCTCGCAACCCCGAACTCACTTGCAACCCTCACTCTTGTGGCTAGTCAAGATTGAGCTCTCCCAGACAAGGCCTGACAGCCGCTCCATCCGCTTTCTATAGTGTCACTGTATATAATGTCATTGTATAATACTGTTGAGGGGGGCCTGGCAATAAAATCTTTTAGTCTCCCTCCTGAGGGGGCCCCTTGTGGGTCTGGGCCCCAAAGCAGCTGCTTCCCCTGCTTCCCCTATTGCTACGCCCCTGGCTCAGCTCATAAGACAATAGCGGAGACCGTGCAGAATGAGGGTTTTATAGAGCTGTGACATCACAGTGGATGACATGTGATCTGGATGATCTGTGGATTGGCTGGCTGCACGGCATTATGGGTGATTTTGCATTCCTGGGCTTGTCTCCTGTATACTTAGTTTCACTTTGTAACATGTGCAACCGTCATTTTAGGAAAGGGAAAAAAAATACAATGCAACAGCACTCTGTAAAGCAAATAAAGTACAAAATGCCATAGTAATAGAAAGTATTCTGGTGCTAATGCTATGCCTATTTAGTAAATTTGAGATTCTTGCCAAATATATTTTGTACAAAATTATTTGGGCCCGTCTGCCAAACATCAAGGCAATCTCTGTAAGACGGGAACCTAACACTAAATGCTCTTGCACACTGCTTTTTAACATTTTTGGTGCCAAAATGGCCTCCATTAAATCCAGTGAATGCAGGTAACAACACACATACCGAGCCCACCCTATACCTCACCTGGTGCCAGATGGCTACCAATAAATGCAATGAGAGTCCACTCTATACCTCTCCTGGTGCCAAATGGCTTCCAGTGAGTGCAGGGAGAGCGGCTACAGCTTTATACTTACACTAATTGAAATCAGCCTATGGGACAGACAGGCTGGTCAGGAGTGCACAACTAAATGGAGTAGCCACACCTCCAGTACAAACTGCAAAGAAAAAGGGGGCCAGTCAGCACATCCAAATGCGCAGGTGCACGCTGCCATGGCTAGAAACACAAAGAAAAAAAAATACAATGCAACAGCATTCTGCAAACCAAATAAAGTACAAAAATGCCATAGTAATAGACGATATTCTGGTGCTAATGCTACACTTATTTAGTAAATTTGAGATTCTTGGTGCCAAAAATGGCCTCCATTAAATCCAAATGCAAAATATATTTGCCAAGAATCTCAAATTTACTAAATAAGTGTAGCATTAGCACCAGAATATCTTCTATTACTATGGCATTTTTGTACTTTATTTGGTTTGCAGAATGCTGTTGCATTGTATTTTTTTTCCTTTGTGTTTCTAGCCACGGCAGCATGCACCTGCGCATTTGGATGTGCTGACAGATCCCCTTTTTCTTTGCCATTTTAGGAAAACCTGATTCGTTACCACAGTGTGAGAAAATTCTGATTAGTTTAGAATCAAAGTTTTCCTAAAATTCGCTTATCTTAACACTACTGATGACCTATCCTAAGGATAAGTCATTAGTATTAAAGACTCAAAAAACTTCTTTTAGGCTAGAAGAGATCATCCAACCTCAAGCTACCATCTTGAGTATAAAAGTCTCTGCTGATATATTTTCCATAACTTGCCCAAGCATCGAACAAGGAAATAGCATGTTACAGAAGCAATACAGTAAAGGGCTTGTTCACTCTGTGTACTCTTGCCCGCTATGCTCTTGGGGTGATCTTAACTGGATGCCCACATATAAGGAGAGTATCCACAATCCTGAACTTTCTGCATTTGTAGATAATTTGTCTATGTGTACTGATGTACACTCAAGTCTTTTCCAGAATTATGAATTTTCTGCATTGTTTGCATCAAGTCATGGTACACATAAACCAGTCTTTCTTGACAAAACAGTTTTGTCAGTAACCAGATTTTGAGTGCCTTTATTTAATGGTCAAAGCACCTGTAAAATGCACACTTTTCATCTCCTTAACTAAAACACCCTTTGCAGATTACATCTTGGAGAAGGCATTAACACAAAGTTTCACTCTCCTTGCAATCTATACATCTGTCTATCTTCTATCTTCTATCATCTATCATCTATCTCTATCTATATAAAAACAAGAAGGCAACATTCCAAATGCACAGAAGATGGTTGGTGGACCCTCTATTCACCTACACAACATTTTGAGAGCAAGGGACTTTTAAGAGACATACAGCTGAAATGTATTGATCTATAGAGTAAAAGTTATTTACTGAGAAATGTTATCTTTTGTGAAATGTCACAGAAAATACTATTAATGTTTTTCTCCAGCTCATTTCGAGCCTGTGCCCCAACAGAACAAAATGAAACAAAAGGGAGACTTTGATGGACGTTTGCCCTTTAGACTTCATTTAGTGTTTTGCTGGTTCAGGAAACATGCAAACACTAACTGATGTATTGCTCTAGGGGAAACTTTGATTGGTAATAAAATATTATGTCATTCATTTAGATTGGGATTATGGAATACTCTGAGAAACAATTTAATACATTCATTTTGTTACTAGAAAGAAACTTTACAATTCTGGCCTGTTGTGGAATTATGAAATAAAGTAGCAAAATGTAGACTCTCCATAGTGCAAACAGCAAGTTAAATTGCTGTATCACAGCTCAGTTTGGTATGGAGATCTGATAGGGCTGCCATAACATTACAATGAGCCCTCTACCTCCATATGACTGATTTGAAATGCAGGCATATGAAGTTTTGTCTGTTGGATTCACAAAAAAAACAATGCTTTACAGTGCCACCACCAAACAAAACAACACCAGATAGCATTCTTTACATTGACTAGTAACTACCGCCATACAGTGCATACATAATATTCTGTACATTGGCTAGTAACTACCACCATACAGTGCATACATACCATTCTGTGCATTGGCCAGTAACTACCATCATACAGTGCATACATAATATTCTGTACATTGGCTAGTAACTGGAAATGGACAGGAAACAGCAGGGGCAGCATGCATGGATGCCTCTGAGGCTGCCTAATCCCACCATTACCCCAAATTCTCGGGCAACAGCCTGGTGGTGACCCTCAAGGCAATTGTGCTCACCCAGACCATAAAAGTTTATCGTGGCCCTGTATGGCTGTGACTACTGAGTGACCAAGTTACAGTGCAGGAGCAGGCGAAGCACATAAAAATTTATCGTGGCCCTGTATGGCTGTGACTACAGAGTGACCGAGTTACACGGCGGGAGCAGGCGAAGCACATAAAAATTTAGCGTGGCCCTGTATGGCTGTGACTACAGAGTGACCGAGTTACACTGCAGGAGCAGGCAAAGCACGTAAAAATTTATCGTGGCCCTGTATGGCTGTGACTACAGAGTGACCGAGTTACAGTGCAGGAGGAGGCGAAGCACATAAAAATTTAGTATGGCCCTATATGGATGTGACAACAGAGTGACAGAGTTACACTGCAGGAGCAGGCGAAGCACATAAAAATTTATCGTGGTCCTGTATGGCTGTGAGTACAGAGTGACCGAGTTACAGTGCGAGAGCAGGCGAAGCACATAAAAATTTATCAAGGCCCTGTATGGCTGTGACTACAGAGTGACCGAGTTACACTGCAGGAGCAGGCGAAGAACATAAAAATTTATCGTGGCCCTGTATGGCTGTGACTACAGAGCGACCGAGTTACAGTGCGGGAGCAAGTGAAGCACATTAAAATTTATCGTGGCCCTGTATGGCTGTGACTACAGAGTGACCGAGTTACAGTGCGGGAGCAGGCGAAGCACGTAAAAATTTATCATGGCCCTGTATGGCTGTGACAACAGAGTGAGCGAGTTACAGTGCAGGAGCAGGCGAAGCACATACAAATTTATCGTGGCCCTATATGGCTGTGACTACAGAGTGACCGAGTTACAGTGCGGGAGCAGGCGAAGCACATAAAAATTTATCGTGGCCCTGTATGGCTGTGACTACAGAGTGACCGAGTTACAGTGCGGCAGCAGGCAAAGCACGTAAAAATTTATCGTGGCCCTGTATGGCTGTGACTACAGAGTGACCAAGTTACACTGCAGGAGCAGGCGAAGCACATAAAAATTTAGCGTGACCCTGTATGGCTGTGACAACAGAGTGACCAAGTTACAGTGCAGGAGCAGGCGAAGCACATAAAAATTTATCGTGGCCCTGTATGGCTGTGACTACAGAGTGACCGAGTTACAGTGCGGGAGGAAACCAAGCACATAAAAATTTATCGAGGCCCTGAATGGCTGTAACTACAGTGACCGAGTTACACTGCGGGAGCAGGCGAAGCACATAAAAATTTAGCGTGACCCTGTATGGCTGTGACAACAGAGTGACCGAGTTACAGTGCAGGAGCAGGCGAAGCACATAAAAATTTATCGTGGCCCTGTATGGCTGTGACTACAGAGTGACCGAGTTACAGTGCAGGAGCAGGCGAAGCACATAAAAATTTATCGTGGCCCTGTATGGCTGTGACTACAGAGTGACCGAGTTACAGTGCGGGAGCAGGCGAAGCACATAAAAATTTATCGAGGCCCTGTATGGCTGTGACTACAGAGTGACCGAGTTACACTGCAGGAGCAGGCGAAGCACATAAAAATTTATCGAGGCCCTGTATGGCTGTGACTACAGAGAGACCGAGTTACACTGCAGGAGCAGGCAAAGCACATAAAAATTTATCGTGGCCCTGTATGGCTGTGACTACAGAGTGACCGAGTTACACTGCAGGAGCAGGCGAAGCACATAAAAATTTAGCGTGACCGTGTATGGCGGCAGTGACAACAGAGTGATCGAGTTAGACTGAGGTAGCAGGTGAACCACCCAAAAATTTAGCCTGTCACAGCATGGCGGTGACACCACCAATGCCTTTGTCCGACTGAGATTGCAGTCAAATGGCTGTAGGTGAGCCTCGGAGTGTCTGAAGTCGACCCTCCGAAAAAAAATTTTTTTTTGTGTCTGTGGTTGACGATACTGAAAAATTGTTTTAGAGTGTCTGTAGTTGATGCTCCTGAAAAATGGTTTTAGAGTGTCTGTAGTTTACGCTCCGGAAAAATTGTTTGGAGAGAGGGCCTGTAGGTGGCCCTCCGGAAATATTGTCTTAAAAGAGTGCCAGTTGGCCCTCTAAAAAATTCCCTTTTGGGTCAGCGTTTGGCAATGAAGAGAAGGAGGAGGAGGAGGAGAAGAGGAGAGGAATCGGATACATAAGGAATCTTATTCTTTAGCTGCTTTCCCCCGGAGGAGATTTGAATTCCGGTGAAATCCAGGCTTTGTTCATTTTAATAAGCATCAGCCTGTCAGCGCTGTCAGTTGACAGGCGTGTACGCTTATCGGTGATGACGCCACCAGCTGCACTGAATACCCGCTCTGACAACACGCTAGCGGCAGGGCAGGCCAGCACCTCCAAGGCGTACAGCGCCAGTTCAGGCTACGTGTCCAGCCTTGAAACCCAGTAGTTGTATGGAGCAGAGTGATCACGCAGGACGTTGGTATGGTCAGCTAGGTACTCCCTCACCATCTTTCTGTACAGCTCCCCCCTACTCTGCCTAGACTGGGGACAGGTGACAGTGTCTTGCTGGGGTGACATAAAACTGGCAAAGGCCTTGGAGAGCATTCCCCTGCCAGTGCTGGACAAGCTGCCTGCTCACCTCCTCTCCCTCGCTACTTGGCCCACAGAACCACGCCCTCTTCCGCTAGCGGCATCAGATGGGAAGAATTGTTTCAGCTTGTGCACCAGGGCCTGTTGATATTGACTCTCATACTCCCTGCTTGTACCGTGGGTCCAGGAGAGTGAACACCCAGTAATCGGTGTTTGAAAAAATGCTTCTAACGTGAGGGTCACGGGATAGGCAGCCTAACATGAAGTTTTTCATGTGCGCCCCAACACGCAAGAATTCCCTCTCCTCACTGGCCTGACTTTCCATTTCCTCCTCCTCCAACTCCTCCTCTTCAGCCCATACACGCTCAAGAGTTAAGAAGGACTGAGCATTTGTACCCTCTTCTGTCTCGCCAACATTCTTCTCCTCCTCTTCCTCCTCATCCTCATCCCCCTCCTCCAATACGCGCTGAGAAACAGACCTGAGGGTACTCTGGCTATCAAGCGACATATCTTCTTCCCCATCTCCTGTGACAAGCGCAAAGCTTCTGACTTCATGCTGAGCAGTGAGTTTTTCAACAGGCAAAGCAGCGGGATGGTGAGGCTGATAATGGCGTCATCGCCGCTGACCATCTGTGTTGACTCCTCAAAGTTGCTCAACACCTGACAGATATCAGACATCCACATCCACTCCTCATTGTAGACTTGAGGAAGCTGACTGACCTGACTACCAGTTCTGGTGGAAGATGACATCTGGCAGTCTACAATCGCTCTGCGCTGCTGGTAAACTCTGGATAACATGTTTAATGTCGAATTCCATCTCGTGGGCAAGTCGCACAACAGTCGGTGAGCTGGCAGTTATAGGCGCCGCTGCGCTGCCCTGAGAGTGGCAGCATCTGTGGTTGACTTGCGGAAATGCGCACAGATGCGGCACACCTTGGTGAGCAAATCAGACAGATTGGGGTATGTCTTGAGGAACCGCTGAACTATGAGATTGAACACGTGGGCCAGGCATGGCACATGTGTCAGTCTGCCGAATTGCAGAGCCGCCACCAGGTTTCGCCCATTGTCACACTCAACCATGCCTAGCTTGAGGTTCAGCGGTGCCAGCCACACATCGGTCTGCGCCGTGATGCCCTGTAACAGCTCTTGGGCGGTGTGCCTTTTGTCACCTAAGCTCAGCAGTTTGAGAACCGCCTGGCGCTTACCCACAGCACTGCTGCTGCTGCACCTAGAGCTACCGACTGAAGGCGCCGTGCCCACGGATGGTAATTCGGAGGAGGAGGAGGGGTTGGAGGAAGAGGCATAGTACATCTGAGAAACCGTGACCGAGGTAGGCCCCGCAATCCTCTGTGTGGGCAGTACATGAGCGGCCCCAGGGTCAGACTCGGTCCCAGCCTCCACCAAGTTAACCCAATGTGCCGTCAGTGAGATATAGTGTCCCTGCCCGGCAGTACTTGTCCTCGTGTCCGTGGTTAGGTAGACCTTATCACTAACCGCATTGGTCAGGGCACGGATGATGTTCTGTGACACATGCTGGTGTAGGGCTGGGACGGCACATCGGGAAAAATAGTGGTGGCTGGGGACCAAGTACCGAGGGACAGCCACCGCCATCAGGTTGCGGAAAGCCTCAGTCTCTACCAGTCTATGGGGCAGCATCTCCAGGCTCAACAATTTGGAGATGTGGACGTTTAGGGCTTGTGCATGTGGGTGGCTGGAATTGTATTTGCGCTTGCGCTCAAATGTCTGCTGCAAAGACAGCTGAATACTGCGCTGGGACACATTGGTGGAGGTTGTGGAGGATCGTGGAGGCTATTGCACCGCAAACCACTCAATTTTTCACTGCACTGTATAATATATAACTGAACGGAAAAACTTATATTCTCTACGCTCCGGCTAGTGTGCAGCACACAACAGAATTTTTCACTGCACTGTAAAATATATAACTGAGAGAAAAAACTTATATTTTCTACACTCCGGCTAGTGTGCAGCACACGACACAATTTCACACTGCACTGTAGTATATATGACTGAGAGGAAAAACGTAGTCTTTAGACGGCGGCTATTGCACCGCAAACCACTCAATTTTTCACTGCACTGTAGGATATATAAAAAAACGTATTCCCTAGACTGACGCTACTGTACAGCACACTACATAATTGTTCACTGGACTGTAGTGTATAGAAATGACAGAAAAACGTATTCCCTAGAATGACGCTATTGTACAGCACACTACATAATTGTTCACTGGACTGTAGTGTATAGAAATGACAGAAAAATGTATTCCCTAGACTGATGCTACTGTACAGTACACTACATAATTGTTCACTGGACTGTAGTGTATTGAAATGACAGAAAAACATATTCTCTAGACTGCACTACAGATCTCAACAAGCCAAGGTACAGCAGCAGCAAAAATGAGTACTTTGGGCAATTTATTTTGGGTCTGTGTGGACCACGTGCTGTCCCTTCTGCCACCAGTCACTGTGTACAGTGTGCATCCAAGATGGCGGTAGCTGCACTACAATTCCCAGCCAGCAGCCTGGAGGAGACCAAAAAAAAAGTGCTTGTAGCCCTTAGAAGGGCTGTTGGGTTCTTTGTGGGTGATTCCTGCTTAACCAGCATCTAAATTCAGGCCCTAACACTCTCCCTGACAGACAGCAGCTCTATCCCTAATCTCATGAAGACGGCGTATGACGTGAGCAGCTCGGGACCAGATTCTTATATTCCCAGGTCATCTGATCTGGCCAGCCAATCCCTGCTATCGACTTGTAGGGGCCCCAAGTGATGCTAGGAGGTACCAAATACTCTCCTGCATGTTGATTGGCTGAAAAAAGGCGGCTAACATGCAGGAAGAGGAAGTTGCCATTTCCTCGAGGATCGCGATATGCTCGTCCGAGTAGTGAGCATATGCGAATACCCTAATGCTCGAACGAGCATCAAGCTCGGACGAGCATGTTCGCTCATCTCTATTTCCGTCCTATGGATTCCGTTATTTTCCATTATATCGATGTTATAACAGAAAGCTAGAACGAAATCCCTAACGGTGGTGTGAAAGAGCCCTTAGTTTTTTTTCTGAAGAATGCTAATATTTTCTCATACCAGCCAAATTAAGATATGTAGTTTGCATATGCTCTTCCTAGAAACCAAGAGTAGTGTTGCCTGGCATACAATAATCATGCTTACTGTACTTTTTTATCTCCCTAATGAAAAAGAGTACTCCACAAGGAAAGTTAACTAAGTAAGACAAGTGTCTCTTGAGATATTCTAGTTCTCTTGTCCTTCTTGAAAGAGAGCTAGCTTCCATGTTTCATTGAGAGATGTGTAAGTTTTATAGGATGTTCTAATTCTCTAGTTTCACTTTCTCACTTTGCTGTACTATTTTCACACAGTGGACTGGCAGAGCTGTGTTATGGCCTTTTAAACACGCTTATGTAGCAAAGCTAGAAAAATAGATAAGCCAGCTTCATATCTACAACTAGTTCAGGACAAAAGCTCTTAATCAGAAAAAAAAGCAGGTGAGAACATTTCTAGTTGCAAGGCCTTAGGGGGAACCTATGGGTGGGTGCTATTTCTATTATGGAGATGTGTTGATATACGTGACAACTATTGTAGGCTAGACAATGCTCCTCTGGATTTCTGGGCAAATTATCACGTCTAACATCTGCTGGCATTAGATAGGTTTAGGAAAGCTAATTTTAATATCTTTCCCAGCAACCCAGAGGGGCATCGACTGGCCTACAATACTGTGCACACATATTCAGCATACTAGGCACATTGCTTGGCTTACAATACTGCACACATGTACTTGGCGTAGTAGGGGCATTGTCTGGCCTATAATACTGTACGCGCGGCGTACCATAGGCTCTCCTTAATCAAAATGAGTACCTCTTAGGCTAGTTGCAGACTAGCGACTAAGAGTTGGCCAGAAGAGAACCACTGCATGCAGCGGTTTTCTTCTGGCTGATTTTCCGTCAGTCCCCAGTATAGTGAATGGGGCCAGATGGAGTGCGCAGAGGTCTGGCAGGCTGTTCTGGCAGGGAACAGTCTGCTGGATCTCTTAATTTGTTATGTGCAACTAGCCTTAGACAATGCATATATGTTGTTGAGAAATACCCATTTCTCTACTAGGCTCATTCTCTCTCTCACCCAAAATGATTCAAAATAATTTGGTTTCGACTGAATCACAAACTGGTAGAACAATTTGCTCATCCTTATTGTGAACTATATTCAACTGAAATGTTCTATTATATAGATTTTCTGTGGAATAATGTCAATTCTACAACCAAAATCCACAATGTAAATGTTGATCGTGACTTGACCATGGAATGCCAAGAGTGAAATCTGTGGCAACATCTGCCACAATAGAGCGATTTAAAAAAAATCTATGCCACTGCTTGTATCTGCGATTAGCTTCCCTTGTCACATGCCTGGACCACAGGGCATCGCTACAGTTGTGTAACAGAGGCCTTTATGGACAGTGAAGTGTCAGGGAGGGAGCTTCAAGACATCTTAATGGTACATTGTATTTTAATATTTAAATAAAAGTGAGGGTTATAAATTACACACTTTACACAACTGTACTTTTGTGTGCTAAAGCAAATGCAGTATTTGACTTTTATGGGATTGCAGGAGGATATCGACGAGGAGATTGAAGCAGAATACAACATCCTGAAGGCTCTATCTGATCATCCCAATGTTGTCAAGTTTTATGGAATGTATTTCAAGAAAGATGCAAAGACTGGGGATCAGCTATGGCTAGTCTTGGAGGTTTGCTATCATTTTCTAGCTAATGATAATTACTTTCGCACAATTCTGCATAAATCAATAGAACAAGCGACCACAAGAAACTTTGTAATATGTTTTATTAGTAAGAAATGTCTAGTTCTCATGTTATCAGCTGTTTACCTATCATCCCCTCCTTGCTAATTTTGTTTCACTTTGAAAAAATGCTTTGAATTCCATCTCCAGACAGAGTAGCTCCACAGGCAGATCATATTACATAAGCCAATACAAATCTATAGAGAGGGGAGGGGGAGAAATGAGCAGCAGCATGAGAGAAACGTCAAAGGGAATGCAAAGCTACATAGGTGATTTCTACCTCAAGACAAGTGCTACATTTACAAATAATACAGTACAGTATGTCTTTGTAATGTCCTTCATAATCCTGTGGAATACTTCTGAGTGAGTAAAATAAGCTTAGCAAGCAGCTTCTTCTCTACTTTCTGTGTGCAGTGAATAGGAATTAGTCTCCACCCACCATATCTGAGAGAACTGCAAATTAGTTGTTCAGCATGTACAGAGAAAAAACGCTAAAAATGTCAGATACAGGTGATAAAATAGCCATAAATAGTGTTAGCACTCACTCATGTTCACACACTGTACTATTGCTTTATGGGAAGTTTGTTGAAAGATTGGACACACTTTAAGACATGTGACAGTATGTCAATTTTTACTATTTATTTTCTCAAGTTTTGTCTACTTTGGTTGTGCTCCATTATCAACAGTGCTTGCAGTTTATTAAGTAGCTGATCAATGGAGGAGTCTGATATTGACTTTGATGGATTCAGCACTGGAGTGACGATCTCAGTCCACTATAAAGAAGACAGAGCTCTCAGCTTCCAGCACAGCTGCCATACATCTAATCAATGGGGTTGTGGGGTATTGCACCCCCACTGATCAGCTAGTGATAGCCTATCCTAGCATAGACCATCCTCTAATAACAGATTTACAACCCTTTTACGCATTGTCTACTTAGAGATCCTACTTATGAAGTAGATTTCACCATAGATTTGTAATGCCAAGGGTGAAAATTGTGTCAACATCTTCTACACTGCCACATGACAATAAAGCAGGTGGTAATTTGACAAACTGCTGAGGCCAGTGATTGGCTTCCATGGTCACATATCATATACATCAAAGAACTCAGGCTGTTGTTCTGTCCACTATGCTTTACTCAACAACTGTTTTATAGTTGGATATATATATACTGGATATATAGCCCCTATCTCTGAATTCTTGAATGCTCATACAGTGAAGGAAATAAGTATTTGATGCCTTGCTGATTTTGTAAGTTTGCCCACTGTCAAAGACATGAACAGTCTATAATTTTTAGGGTAGGTTCATTTTAACAGTGAGAGATAGAATATTCAAAAAAAAAATCCAGAAAATCACATTGTCTAAATTATATATATTTATTTGGATTTTGCCCCGAGAAATAAGTATTTGATCCCTCTGGCAAAAAAGACTTAAGACTTGGGGGCAAACCCCTTGTTGGCAGCACAGCAATCAGACGTTTTTTGTAGTTAATGATGAGGTTTGTTTGCGCACATGTCAGAAGGAATTTTGGTCCACTCCTCTTTGCAGATAATCTCTAAATCATTAAAATTTCGAGGCTGTTGCTTGGCAACTCTGATCTTCAGCTCCCTCCATAAGTTTTCTATGGGATTAAGGTCTGGAGACTGGCTAGGCCACTCCATGACCTTAATGTGCTTTTTTTTAGCCACTCCTTTGTTGCCTTGGCTGTATGTTTTTGGTTATTGTCGTGCTGGATGACCCAAACACGACCCATTTTTAATGTCCTGGTGGAGGGAAGGAGGTTGTCACTCAGGATTTTATGGTACATGGCTCCATCCATTCTCCCATTGATGCGGTGAAGTAGTCCTGTGCCCTTAACAGAGAAACACCCCCAAAACAAAATGTTTCCACCTCCATGCTTGACAGTGGGGATGGTGTTCTTTGGGTCATAGGCAGTATTTCTCTTCCTCCAAACACAGCGAGTTGAGTTAATGCCAAAGAGATCATCTGACCACAGCACCTTCTCCCAATCACTCTCAGAATCATCCAGGTGTTCATTTGCAAACTTCAGACGGGCCTGCACATGTGCCTTCTTGAGGCGGGGGACCTTGCGGGCACTGCAGGATTTTAATCCATTATGGTGTAATGTGTTACCAATGGTTTTCTTGGTGACTGTGGTCCCAGCTGCCTTGAGATCATTAACAAGTTTCCCCCGTGTAGTTTTAGGCTTATCTATCACCTTCCTCATGATCAAGGATACCCCACAAGGTGAGATTTTGCATGGAGCCCCAGATCGATGTTAATTGACAGTCATTTTGTATGTCTTCCATTTTCTTAGTATTGCACCAACAGTTGTCTTCTTCTTACCCAGCGTCTTACTTATGGTTTTGTAGCCCATTCCAGCCTTTTGCAGATCTATGATCTTCTCCCTGACATCCTTAGAAAGCTCTTTGGTCTTGCCCATATTGTAGAGGTTAGAGTCTGACTGATTAATTGAGTCTGTGGACAGGAGTCTTTTATACAGGTGACCATTTAAGACAGCTGTCTTTAATGCAGGTAATGAGTTCATTAGGAGTGTCTAACTGTCTAACTGGTCTGGATGAGCATGAACTCTTAATGGTTGGTAGGGGATTAAATACTTATTTCTCTGTACAAATAAATATATAATTTAGACAACGTGATTTTCTGGATTTTTTGGGGATATTCTATCTCTCACTGTTAAAATTAACCTACCCTAAAAATTATAGACTGTTCAAGTCTTTAACTTATTTCCTTCATTGTATATACTTATAGCTAAAATCTAATCAAGTGTTATGAGCTGTCAGGAGATCAGAGATAATGGTTATACATCAAGTTGTCAAAATGGGACTCCGTGTAAAACTGAAACTCTAATTGAAAAAAAATATTTTTAGCCGAAAATGATTAAAATGCAATATTTAAAAAGATTACCTCTAAAGGTGTCCACAGCCTTTTAAAGCAACCTTCACGGCTTCCTCGTGCTAAAGCTTATTGCTGTTAGAATATGTGCATAGATGGCCCGATAATCTTCTTTTTCTCACTGGTGGATCAGTAATCTGTAATCATCCTGCTCTTGCTGTAATAGAAATCAGCTCTCTATGCATTGACTTTCTAGCAGTGGCGTAGCTATAGGGGTCGCAGCGGTCGCAGTTGCGACCGGGCCCCTAAGCCAGGGGGGCCCCGAGGGCCCCCCTTGCCACTTGCAGGGCCGTACCGCCAATTAGCCAGGTGCGGTGCGGCCCTGCGCACAGATAGGGGCAGAGGGAGATGAGCGCTTCCATTGTGGAAGCGCTCATCTCAATAGTCATCTGTATCGCCGTCCTCAGGACGGCGATACAGATGCCTGTATTGTACTGGGGCAGGGGAGGGAGAGGCGTCTCCCCTACCCGTTCCTCTGATAGGCTGCAGGCACTGGGCCTGCAGCCTATCAGAGGCCGGCTCAGGCGGCGCGATGACGTCATCGCGCCGCCTGAGCCGTACAGCGCGGGACACAGGCCGGAAGAGGCCTGCATCGCATCGCTGCCAGCACCATGGAGGTAAGTATAAGTGTTATTTTTTTTTTTTTTATTGTAGCAGTCATTGACCGGAGCACAATTGGGGGCTCTGGGGGCATTTTGGGGGCATTTTTACTGGCACATGGGGGTACTGGGGGCATTTTACTGGCACATGGGGGCATTTTTACTGGCATATGGGGGCATTGTGGGCATTTTACTGGCACATGGGGGCACTGTGGGCATTTTTACTGGCACTGGGGGCATTTTTACTGGCACATGGGGGCACTGGGGGCATTTTTACTGGTACTGGGGGCATTTTTACTGGCACATGGGGGCACTGGGGGCATTTTTACTGGCACATGGGGCACTGGGGGCATTTTACTGGCACAGGGCATTTTTGCTGGCACATGGGGCACTGGGGGCATTTTTACTGGCACATGGGGCACTGGGGGCATTTTACTGGCACATGGCGGCATTTTTACTGGCACATGGGGGCACTGGGGGCATTTTTACTGGCACATGGGGGCACTGGGGGCATTTTTACTGGCACCTGGGGGCACTGGGGACATTTTTACTGGCACATGGGGGCACTGGGGGCATTTTTACTGGCACATGGGGCAATTTTACTGGCACATGGGGGCATTTTTACTGGCACATGGGGGCACTGGGGGCATTTTACTGGCACGGGGCATTTTTACTGGCACATGGGGGCACTGGGGGCATTTTTACTGGCACATGGGGCATTTTTACTGGCACATGGGGGCACTGTGGGCATTTTTACTGGAACAAGGGGGCACTGGGACATTTTTACTGGCACTGGGGGCATTTCTTTATGGCATGGGAGCACTAGGGGCATTTTTTCTGGCACATGGGGGCACTGGGGGCATTTCTTACTGGCACATGGGGGCACTGGGGGCATTTCTTACTGGCACATGATTTTGGGGGGGAATCAATGGGGGGAACTTCTGGCGCATTATTGGGGCATTTCTTACTGGCACATAATTTGGGGGGGCATCTATGGGTGGGGAGCACTTCTTACTGGCACATTGGAAGCATTATTACTTCTGGGGCACAGTGGGGAAATTAGTACTGTGGGGGGCACCCTGGCACAGTATCAGCGCAGTTATTTCTGGGTGGCGTTATGTTCACACTATTACGGGACAGTATTTGCTGGGCGCAGTTATTTTAGGACACTGTGTGCCAATAATTATTGAAGGGCACTATCTGTGTGGTACTAGAGGCACAGTACTGGGGGTGTAGGATGATTTGTCCAGAAGATGGGAGGATGATGGAAAAGTAGTAAACTAAGATTTTTTTCTGTCAAACTGCAGAGATGAGAAATGGCTGAAAAATGGCGTCTGGTCTGAAAGGAGAAGATGAGGAAAGAGAAGATCTACATCCGAGGAGACGTCACTGGATGTAAGAGGTATGAGACGCTGTATTATACTGGATGTAAGAGGTATGGGGCGCTGTATTATACTGGATGTAAGAGGTATGGGGCGCTGTATTATACTGGATGTAAGAGGTATGGGGCGCTGTATTATACTGGATGTAAGAGGTATGGGGCGCTGTATTATACTGGATGTAAGAGGTATGAGGCGCTGTATCATACTGGATGTAAGAGGTATGGGGCGCTGTATTATACTGGATGTAAGAGGTATGAGGCGCTGTATTATACTGGATGTAAGAGGTATGAGGTGCTGTATTATACTGGATGTAAGAGGTATGAGGTGCTGTATTATACTGGATGTAAGAGGTATGAGGTGCTGTATTATACTGGATGTAAGAGGTATGAGGTGCTGTATTATACTGGATGTAAGAGGTATGAGGCGCTGTATTATACTGGATGTAAGAGGTATGAGGCGCTGTATTATACTGGATGTAAGAGGTATGGGACGCTGTATTATACTGGATGTAAGAGGTATGGGGCGCTGTATTATACTGGATGTAAGAGGTATGGGGCGCTGTATTATACTGGATGTAAGAGGTATGGGGCGCTGTATTATACTGGATGTAAGAGGTATGGGGCGCTGTATTATACTGGATGTAAGAGGTATGGGGCGCTATATTAGGCGGGGGGGGGGCCCAAGCTGAACTCTTGCACCAGGGCCCATGAGCCTTTAGCTACGCCCCTGCTTTCTAGTGAGCCTGTGATAGATGTGTTATACACAACAGCCACTCAGAAGAGGAGTAGTTGCCTGAACCAATGATGAGGCAGAAGGTGTGGCTCAGACATCTGACTCCCTGTAGACAGTGTAGTAAAACTGTAGTCATACATCACAATGGAGCGGACCTAAAAAAAAAAACTGTAAAAAAAAATAAAAACGAGGAAAATGAAAGCAGGTACTGATGTACAGTGTCAATACTTTTTCAGCTCTTGACCTGACTACTTTAAACATAATTCCTTCTTTTGTAGTTGTGCAATGGAGGATCTGTAACTGATTTAGCAAAAGGTCTTCTAAAGAGAGGAGAACGAATGAATGAAACCATCATTGCTTACATTTTGCATGAAGCGCTTATGGTAAGAGGCATAGATACAAAGCTCTGCTATGTCATATCAAGTATATAGCAGGAAATTGGAGATCTCAATAATGTTCTAAATTTTGTTATGTGCTGGCAAGAAAATGTTCTATATCATTCTGGCTCCACTTACAGTAAAATGTTAAGAATAAGAGGCATGTGTCTATTCCCGTGTAAGAGCCAGAGTGCAACACTGCTGTTAATCCAATGATTTGGGAGTGGTACCTTAGACTCTATCAAGCAGGCCCCACCTTAAAGGGGTTTTCTGATTCACATCAATATCCTTTGACATTTTGTATTGTATTTCTTTTAACCTTTTAGCTCCTTTAGCTCCTATTTTCCGTTCCATTAGCTCCTATTTCCTGTGATGTCCATGTGCGGGGCAGTGATAGGGGAGTGTATATGTAACTAACTGTGTGGGAGGAGCTATAAACTAGCTGGGTGTTAGGGGTGGTGCTAGAGCAGTGGCTCAGAAAGGAGAAGTGCATCATGGGATTGCTTGGATACAGGAACAGGAAGTTCAACATACAGAATATAAAGAAGCCAGAGCGATTTGTTATGTGGTGAAATGGCTCAGGGGAGTTAAAATTGAAAAAGAAACAGCATAGGAAAGATGTACATAAGGTTGGCAACTACATAAGCATGGGCATAGTAAACTCCTTTAAGTTATCTACGCTTTTAAAATATTTGTCTTCTCATACAAAATATGGCAAGACATTGGGGTGCACTGCGTACCCGCTCTTAACATATACATTTTCAATTTACTCCAGTGCCACCTACAGTGTAGGTAGGGGCTTTACTGTATGTCCCTATAGGTAGATCTGGCACTGGTTGGGGGGCCTAGTACTGATTTACCCCTGACAATTCCGTATTTGGTTGTTAAAGGGGTTGCCTGGGCTTTTAATATTGATGACCTATCCTCAGGATAGGTCATCAATATCAGACCGGCAGGGTCCGACACCCCCACCGATCAGCAGTATGAAGAGACAGTGTGCACAGTGCACACATGCTGTCTCCCATCTCTCTTCCTGCTCACTGCTGCTGTCTATGCTGATCGCTAGGGGTACTGAGTGCCAGACCCCTGCTGATCTGATATTGATGACCTATCCTGAGGATAGGTCATCAATATTAAAAGCATGGATAACCGCTTTAAATAATTGCCTGCTGAGTGAACATTGGGGTTGGGAGTAATTGACTGTAGGCAATCCAGGTTGTCCTATTAAAGGTGCGCACCAGAAGAAGAGCCCATTATTATTTTGTATAGAGCCTTCCATACCCTTCACCCTGTAGGGAGTATAATACACATATAGAAGAAGTAATATGCTGTATTTTAGAGGGTAACACTTTATAAACGGGCAACAAGCATCACAGATGGTGTTGTATGCTGATCTACTGATTCTTCTGCTGTTCAAAATTATTATTTTCTAAAAGGGCCTTCATCATTTACATAGCCATAAGACAATTCATCGTGATGTGAAGGGGAATAATATTCTACTGACAACAGAAGGCGGTGTCAAACTTGTGGATTTTGGTAAGTCTATACAAGTTATTGTTGGTTCAGGGGGGAAGTGCTGTTTCTCATTGAAGAGACACAACATAGTATGGAGATTTATTTTTCAGGCAATGCTCCATGGGAAAAAGTATGCAAACTAGTTCATACCAGCCACACCAGAGACACCCATCTGTAACGAGAAGCAATACTTCTCAACTCTGTTCGGCTAGTGTGATCAAAAATTTTAAGTTATTGAGTGATTGTTGAAAATCCCGCACCCTCCCCCTCAAAAAAACAAACAAAAAACAGGTCACTGGCATATATAGTTTAGAACTCTATAGCAAAGATCAAAATAGGTCCCGGTTATAGTTTCAGAAGAGCCTAAGGTCTGTTTTTATCTTACCATGCTTTCCATGAGGTCAATATTGCATACCTCATTTGCTAACAATGAGTTTCTTTAGAGAGAGGAGTCCTACCTCCATTCCTAACAGTCCATAAAAAAACTGATGGAACTGACCAACCAACCAGAGTTGGTCGCCCTCTTTCTAGTGACCCTGTTACAGCCATAGAGAAGAATTTATCATGAGGTGAAATAATGGAAGTCACTTTTGTTTGAGTCTGTGTTGGAGTACTTTACGGCAAATTTATCAAATGTCACATGTTGTTTGATAAATTTTTCTCGTTCTTAAACCCAACACTTTTATCTAGAGAAGCTACTCTAGTTTTCCTACTCTACTCTACCCTTCAACTGGAGTGAGACTACAACTTGTTTCGCAACTTTTCAGTGATAAATCTGGAGTGAAAGTCATTAACATAGCTAAACACACAGGTGCCATTTATGAAGCCAGGTTTTTCATCCCCAAAAAATTATGTGCATTTTCTAGACTTATAGTGTTATACACTTTTAAATGTGAAAGTTCATGTACTGAATTTCTGGCCTCTGATGAGAGTTGTAGCTTTCCTTGAGCTTGGGCTAAGATTCAGATTGCTGCACTAGCCCTGTCTATCAATACCCTGGTGGAGTGGCTTTCTGGCATGCCCCATGACACATAATACGTTGAAGGTCAGTCAGTTGGGACCCACACCTACCATAGGAATGGAGCATCTTCAACTTACAACTTGGAGATTTCCTTATTTTGCACTATGTGTCCTCATTGCTTCTAATGATATCAATGGCACCATATTTTCCACTTGACTTGTGGTAGGACATAGCTGAGTGGTGATGTCTTAGACCATATTAAAGTATAGCAAGACACCTTTTTTCCCTATCTAGTAAATACTGTAATTTATACTGAATGTTAATATTTTTACAGGGGTATCCGCACAGCTAACTAACACTCGTCTGCATAGAAATACATCAGTGGGGACTCCTTTCTGGATGGCCCCAGAGGTTAGTTACTGTTTTTTATTTTTAAAAAAACTCTGCCGTTAATAACTAATGAAATACTATTGTATTATAGATTTAATATAAACAGAAAAAACAGAATCCAGGTTAACATTTGTACCAATGTCCTTTTCAAAGTGAAAAAAGCCACAAAGAAGAGTCAAGGACCAGAGAAACAATTTTTTTTCTTGATTTGTTGGCGCAGTTGGAAGTCCTCTTGCACTTTTGGCACATCCAACTAACACTAAAGTAAATGATTCATTCAATATTATTTCTTTTTAACTGCACACTCAGAGACATGGTGGTTGAAGAACATTATGTTTTTTGCTTGTCCTTTATATCCAGCTTTTCCAGTCAATCAATAAAACCTTTTCAAATATTTTGTTTGAACCAGGTCAGGTATTCTAGCATTTTTTGTTGTAGCTTACAGTGTAACACTAAAATAGATTTGATATCTGCATCTTTCATCATCTGACATTTATTTTAATGTATTACATGTAAAGGTTGGGGTAACTGGGTTGGCAATGACTGGTAGAGAAGTTTGGGGGGAGTAGTGTTTACTATATTTGCTTTTTTTTTTACCCTTTTTTATCTTTGACCAAATTTATATTTTATCACCATTGCTTAACCTTGTTACTGGCAAAATCTGCTCTGTTATGGTGACAACTGTAACAGGTAGGGATGTACTGAATCTGGGTATAAATCTCCCAATGAGCTGCCTTATAATTTTGACGATCACACGATCAATCAATGACCACTGACCATGCTAATTAAAAATGTGTATGTGAGAACAGGGATGACAGAGGTGGTGAGAATTGCCTTGTCTTCTGGGTTCCCAGTAATCTCTGAAAGTTGGGCAAGCAACACTCAGCTGGATAGTCTGCTTAAATCCACAATGTAAATGTTTTAGCATGGTGGTACAGTGGCCGGGTTTGGGGTGGCCGCAACACTACTCTAGGTCCCCTGGATACTGTCGAGGTGTCACCACATGTAGCTGCAGGGATGGTAAGGCATGGTGCACCCCAATAGGAAATAAGTCCAGAGAGTCAGGGTTTGCAGTAAACTAGTGAGCTTCTTTACCGGAGGAATTAATGAGCAAAACAATACAGGCGAGGCATAGGGCTGGCTTCTCCAGTCTCCTCCCTGGCAGAAGAAGGGTTTGATGCTGAGGAAAGGCCTGAGTTAGCTGTCCCCCTCTCTCTCTCTCTCTAAGAAGGCTGATACCCTGGCCAAAAGCTGGGGGCCCACAGTCTGTTGCTCAGTAGTCCGAGTGGCTCCTTGGTCACAGGGCTGGTAACCCATCTCAGCGTCTTCTGGTCACTCATACAGACTAGCATGAGTCTCCCCTTTAAGCACTGGTTCATAGCTGAAGAACACTAGGGGCTCTCATTGCTCTTCTTTTGTACCATTTCTAGCTAGACTAGAACCTTTTAGTGGGAGGTGTGGAGTGAAGAAGATCAGCACAAGCAGATACGTTGTAACACTTTCTGTCTCTCATAGACTTACATTAGGACTTCAATTATACTCAGTGCCAATGACACAGCAGTTTTTTCCTGACAAAAACAAGTTTCCAGACATAACAACAAAGCTAAAAACAGATATTCAAAAGGTCAGTCTGTCTGGTTCTGGTAGCAAACAAGTCTGACTTTTTCCCTCCGAAACATGCTCTTCTTTAAACCCTATGGCATCTGTGGAAAATTACCAGCTTCTTATTCAAAGTCCCAAAAGTCTCTCAGTATTCATTAACCCTTTCCACAGAGACTTGCAAATACAGTGCAAATGGTCAGGATATATATCACAACATACAGATAAAATGCAGTTTAACAGTATTAAACAGTGCAAGTTAACCCTTTCAAGTGAAATAAAATAAGACATTTATAACTTTGCATAGGGGAAACAGGCAAATGTCCACAAATGTCCAGACTTCACAAGAAGTACCCCTGCTTCAGGGCACTAGAGTTGGCAGTCCTTAAAGGGAGTCTGTCATCTGGAAATTCACTGATAAACCAGATACAATGCCTTGTAGGACTAGCTAAGCTGGATGTAATGATATTTTTGACTTAGAGATCCTCTACTTCATTCTGGAGAAAAAGTATGTTTAATCCATAGGTAATAAGCAGTCAAGTGCATTGTAGGGTGAGTCCAAGCCATTCTGTGCACCCTTGATCCTCCCACTTCCCCTGCCAGCCCTCCCTCTCTTACTTGACAGGGCCAGCTTCCTGCATAGTCATCTCACCTGACCCTATCAATCAAGAAAAAGGGGCGAGCAGAGGTGCACAGAGTGGCTTGGACTTGCCCTCGGTGCACTTAACTGATCATTTGCATATGATTTTTTCTCCAGAATGAAGCAATGTATGGCTTAGTGAAAGGTATCATTACATTCAGCTGAGCTAGCCCTACAATGCATTACGTCTGGTGTATCAGTGAATTTCCTGATGACAGATTCCCTTTGAGAGGTTAGAAAGTTGTACTGAACGATCCCTTTTATGTTGGTGATCCAGGAATAGGAACTTCAAATGGAGAAAAAAGGATTTGAACTCTTTTAGCTCTGATCCATACCTATGTGTAATTTGGAATGGAAATTTTTAAAAGCCTACTGATTAGAAAAAGGACTGATAAGTCGTTTCCATCCTAATTATCAATGATGATAACCCAGTAGGTTCTGTACCTTCAAAATATCTTTTACAAGTAAATTTTAAGTTTAAATGTTAAGACACTAAGATTTCTTCATTGTTTTGGTAGGTCATCGCGTGTGAACAGCAAGTGGATACAACGTATGATGCAAGGTGTGATGTCTGGTCTTTAGGTATTACAGCCATAGAACTTGGAGATGGCGATCCTCCCCTGGCTGACTTGCATCCAATGAGAGCCCTGTTTAAAATACCAAGGTACTGTGCTGATATTTATTACTGAAAGCTATTAATGTAAAAATTGAACGTTAATAAAAGGCAAACACTATACACCGTGCTATGCCTAGTGCATAGCTAGTTTATGTCCTCAATAGCAATGTATAAGGACAACTAAATGGTTAACATATTGACAGGCTATTTAGGTTACCAGGGTGATGGATTTGGTCCACCCCTTGGCTAGATAGTAGACAGTGTGAGTCTAGAGGAGCAAGGGAGAAGATATACATATGCAAGCTCCTGCAGCAAAAGTTCAGAGAATTTAGCTGCCAATGAAGCAACTCAATTACCAAAGGGTCCAGTCATTTTAGAAGGTGTAGAACTTAGCAGGTTTTGTAAGCTTCAGATAGAAAGTTGTGTGCTCATTTATGTCAAAAAGGCTTTTCTGCTGTGGAAAGTATTATTGCCTCCAGCACTTACCACACTTTGAGATGGACTGGCCATTTATATCAAAAGTTTATACACCCCTCAGGCTGGAAACTGCAGGAGGAACCACACTTTGAGATGGAATAGCCATCTGAATCTAAAGTTTCCTTACACCTGAGCCTGAGAACTACAGAAAAGGTTAAACAGGACAGAATAGCATGTCTATAGTTATCTTGGGAAGATAGCAAAGTGTTTGGAGTCTGACTCAGGGAGTACTACAACTACCCTGTTGTTGCCTCTACACTGCTACTGAGAGAAGATAGCACTTTCATATACTTTGGAACTGTGATTTTTCTGCTAAATCTACTACCACTCCTACTATGAACTCAGTAAAAAGACTATTTACTGCAACCTGTGGTCTGGTTATTGAGTTCACCATCTGCTGGCCACTTTATCCGCACTCCTGCCTTGCACCCAGCCAAACATCCATCATCAAGTGATCAGCTGACTAAAGGTGCCAAGGGACTCAGAAAAGCAATGCAAACTCTTCCTCAGCCTGCGGTGTCATGTCCTTTGGTCACATTGCCTTTCTGCAGCTCAAGAGGAGCTGCAATACCAAGCATAGCCACTATACAATGTACAGCACTGTGCTTAGTGAAGAAGCTACAGCACTGGTCCTAACGTCAAGGTATGTTCAAACTGCTGATTGGCCAGGGTGCTGGGAGTTGGACCCCTACAATTTGATATTGATGATGACCTATCCTTTGGATAGGCCATCAATACGGTATCTATGTACCAGAAAAACCCTGTAGGGCTCACTGGTCATGATGTCCTCAAATATCTCTGGGTTACCTCAATACATATCAGACTGTTGGCAGACGATGGCAGAATTAAAGGGATCCATAAACAGTTACTGTATCATTTGTGAGTACAGTATGTACCATCACACATTTCATACATAAAAAAATCTACATCCACAATCACAATTGTAATAAAGAAATAAATAAAGAATTTTGCTTTTACAGGAACCCACCTCCAACTTTGCGTCAACCAGAATTGTGGTCACCAGAGTTTAATGAATTCATTAGCAAGTGAGTAGTGATATTATATATAGTTGTAATTACTACATTACAGTGCACCTAGGTATACACCACAAGTACCACTGTGTACATTCATTGCAAATAAACCAGCCCTAAATCTAGATGTAAGACATCCACCCACATAGAGTCGATAGTTATGCTGCTATAACTAGTACAACATCTACTAAAATGCAGAAGCCTAAATAATGTCCAAGAAAAGCCTAAATAATATCCAAGAAAAGCCTAAGTAATATCCATGATATCGTAATGAAAATATGCCAGAGATTAGCTAAATAAAGTAATAAAATGAAATACGATGGAATGTAATACTGACCATCAGTGTTGAGCGAGCATGCTCGGACGAACTCGCTGTTCGGCCGAGCATACCAACGCTCGGGTGCACTCGGTGTTCGGCCGAACACCGAGTGTACTCGAGGGCAAAGCTCGAGTCCCCTAGACGGATCCGTCATGACCCCAATGCAAGTCAATGGGGACGGATCCGTTTGGTGTGACACACTAGTAAACGGATCCGTCCCCATTGACTTGCATTGGGGTCATGACGGATCTGTCCTTACCTTTCCATGCAGCTCCCTCCTCCCGTCCAGCAGGTGGCGCTGTGGTAAAAATTACCACTCTGCGCGCCGTCTTCCTGCTGGAGCAGGTCGGGAGCTGCCAGGGAAGGTAAGTATGTGTCTGTGTGTGTGTGTTTTTTTTTTTATTTGGGTCACTTGTGTGCTTCTTCCGAGCAGGGGGTGCCTGGCTTACTCCCATAGACTTCAATTATGCTCGGGTGCTCGGCCGAGCACTCGAGCACCCCTGAGTGCTCGGCCAGAGCACCCGAGCACCTTAGTGCTCAATCATCACTACTGACCATGTGAGGGACACCCTCCTATGTGGGTGGACGTCTGCTACTGTGATTTTGTTCTCTAAATATACTAATAGATATGTATTTTTCAATATTTTTGCAAGGTGTTGTTGTCGCTTTAGGAGTTCTCAGGGTTCAATCTCCGCAGCATGTTACAATAGCAGCAAAACATTTTAAATTATACCAAATTTCTTGCACACATTGCACAAAAAATTCCATGTAGAATCTGCACAAAAATTGATTCATGGTTCAATGTCTGCAGCATGTTCATTAATGGTTTGCATTTTCACAGTGGGTTTCTCCCTTTGCAATGCACACCCTTTGAAATCCACAGGAAAAGTGATGATTTTTTTTTCAGCCCATATTTACATCCCATGTGGATGTAAACTCAGCAGTAGACAACCTGTGCAGCTACAAGGGTCACATTCACCACTTGTGCTGAACGTACCCCACAGAGAACCTGGCATCTGAGGCAACTTTCACACTAGCGTTAATATTTTCTGGTATTGAGATCTCTCATAGAATCTCAATACTGGAAAAAAACGCTTCCATTTTGTCCCTATTGATTGGGGAAAATGGGGAAAAAACGTAAGTGAACAGAACGGAGTGCTCCAAAATGCATTCCGTTCCGTTGTCATACCAGAGAGCAAACTGCTGCATGCTACGGTTTGCTTTACCTCATGGGATGCGGAGCAAGACCCACAATGCAAGTCAATGGGGATGGATCTGTTTTCTCGGACACAATCTGACACAATAGAAAACGGATCCGTCCCCCATTGACTTTCATTGGAGTTCATGACGGATCCGTCATTGCTATGTTAGAGATAATACAACTGGATCCGTTCATAACGGATGCAGATGGTTGTATTATCAGTAATGGAAGCGTTTTTGCTGAAGCCTGCCGGATCCAACTAAAACGCAAGTGTGAAAGTAGCCTTAGCCTTGCAACCAGCATAAACAGGCTCGGACTGGCCCACCAGAGTACCAGAGGATCATCTGGTGAGCACAATAATGGGCCCCTTATAAAGAAAGGCTCCTAAGCTTAGCAGATGATAATTTGGAGCTGCCCTTGGAACCAGTAACCACCAGTTAACCTATTAAACTGTACTGAGGAGAAGTCTCCAATGTGTAGTGATAAAAATTACTTAAAAGTGAACGTGCATATGGTCTGTATACACAGAGGGTGGGTCCTCAGAATCACTTCCTCTGGTGGGTCCAAGGAACTTCAGTCTGATGCTGAGCAGGAATCTTAATATTAATTAGTTATAGGGGTATTATTAATACCTTCTATGGCACTCTATTGGATTACTCTATGCACGGAGTGAGCATTCTTTTTGACATCTGTTATTTTTTTGTAAAAAGACTGTTCTGCTTCTTGTACCAGTTCTGGTGCTTACTTTGACTATCTCGTGCCATGACTATTGTCTATCTTTTTGTGTATCTGCATGTTTACTGCATTGACGCAAATTTCTAAATGCAAAGTTAACCAACAGTTTGCTTTTTTATGTTTTTTTTTTGCCTTTTGTATTTTTATTTTACTGCAAGCAAATTAGTATTAAGAGTAAATCCAAACAGATCTATTCAAAGCAGTAGTGGCCTGCCCTTCAAACATTACTTGGCTCTGGCTATTGACACTGTTGTGCTATAGGTTTGATCTTCTACCGTACCTGGTCATGTAAATGTAGCATTTAACTTACAGCATGTATAAAATATACTGTATGTTTTTGAATATTGTCTTTCTGCATATATATTGTTTTAATTCCACCCTTGACTGTATTGTAGACTTGGCTATCTTTGCTGTATGCAGTGACCCGGTTACCTCTTTATTACTTCTTGTTAGATAGTGGCACAGCGTAATCTGACATGTTTTATTGCCTTGGGTGCCTGTACTCTACGCGGTTTTACGTAAGGACAAGTTTCCTTTAGGCAACATATCTTGTTCAAGTCATTCCAAAAATAAAATAAAATAAAAAAAAAAAAACACTAAAAATGGGTCACAAAGGGAAAGCGGGAAAATCTTAGCAGTATACTATAATGAACCACTAGTTTGTCCAGTTAAAGGGGCTATCCCATGATTAATGTAAAAATGACAATCAGACATCATATAGTACATGACAATCTCTTTCTAACAAAGCTAGAACCAGCCCTGTACCTCACATGGATCCAGAGATCTCCACATTCATTGCTCTGCTAGATTTAAAAAAGCTGACAGCTTAAGGGGAGTGTCTTTTCTGCTGCAGCTCAGGAGGCAGTTGAAGGATGAAATTGAGCATGTGCGGCCTTCTCAGTGAGCAGGTCAAAGAAATAAGAAAAAAAAACAAACAGCAGTTGGCGCTATACAGATACATTTTATTGAATAACTCAGTGGCTATGCAAAATTTTTAATTGCATGCAATTACAAAAATACTCAAATTCAGATGCTGGTTTAAAAAATGTAGAGTATTTTTGATGGGACAACCCCTTTTAAATTTAAATTTAAAGAAACTGAGGTTAACATAGGGACAATAACTTCACTAAACTGCAGATATTAATGTATTATAGCAGTACTGTCAGCATGGATATCTGTTATAAAATACTGTAATAGCCATTTTTAGCCCATTAAACTCCCTACTTCCATGCACATCCAGTGGTCCTCTCTGGTCCTGCAGCAATGATATCACATGCATCATTCACATGGACGCTGCAATAGCTGGTCTCAGCGCCTGCATGCAATGATCATCACTGAGGCCATTGAGTGGTCATTTGAATAATGTATGTGACATCATCACTGCAGAGCCACAGGGACCACTGGAGCCCTAGTGCTGAATATAATCGGCAAATTTTCTATTTTAAAAGGTATCGTTACATTCAGCAGAGCTAGACCTACAGTACAAGGCATTGGCACTATTTAACAGTGAATTTCCTGATGTCAGACTCGCTTTAAAGGGTGACTAACTTTTCAAAAAAATTTTGATTTGTCATAGAGACATATCAAAAGTTTAGATTGTTGGGGGTGTGAGCGCTGAGACCTCTGCCAATTCCTAGAACGAGGGAAAGAAGCGCGACCCTATCACGCTCTCCTTGCTGCACAAGACAGGTACTATAGAAGTCTATGGGCTTGTCTCGATTTTGTCCTCAGCAGCAGGGAGAGAGAGCATGCCATGCAAGCTCTTCTCTCCCCTTGTTCTAGGGATCGTGGGGGTCTCAGCACTCAGATCCCCACCAATCTAAACTTTTGATTTATCTCTATGACATATCAAGTTCCACACCACAGAGTCAGACAGCACTTCACATCTACTTGGTGCAGAACAATTAGGATGCCCTCTACTGGCACCAGCTGGTAATATTATCACAAATATTACTAGTTTTAATATATAGTAGAGCAGGTTTCTGAAGCCTGATGATTGCTTCAGTTAGAAAAAGGAAGGTTGGCTCAATGGTTAGCACTGTTGACTGTGGCACCGGGGGCTTGGGTTTGAATCTAATAACCTCTGTATGGAGCGTTTATGCTCTCCATGTGTTTATATGGGTTTCCTCCCATGCTCCCTAAGCCAACTAATGCATTAATTTGCTAATTTATAGGGACAGGTGACAGGGACCAATGTGAATGATGACCATCTCTGTAGAGTGCTGTGGGATACATTGGCGCTATATAAATTAGTAAAATAAATAAACCAGGACAATGGGACAGAGCAGTGGTGTACATAGAGAAGTAAGAGCCCCATAGCAAGGATCAAACCAGGTCCCCCACACAGGACAGAAGGGTTTCCACCTAAACCCCATTTCAATGACCCTTGGGCCATTTTACCACTGCCTCATTTGCTAAAAGTTGTTCCTTTAGAGGGTAGAGTCCTGACCAAGTTTTCACCCCCAGTAGAAGAGGAGATGATCCCAACTAAGACTGGGCCCCCTCTTGCCCTGGGCCCCATAGTAGTCGCATGGTCTGCCACTATAGTAGTTACGTCCCTGGGACAGAGGCCAAAAACTGTGAAAATCTTGTTGGATGTTGAACAATGAGTATAAGAGTTTTGTCCAGACTGTTCCTTTAACAAAGTACCAACATTGTTCTCCAAAGATGTTATTCTATGTTTTTATGTAAAATGCCGTATTTAATGTTTCATATTCTGCATTTCAGGTGCCTTACGAAAGATTTTGAAAAACGCCCCATGGTTTGTGATCTTTTGGAACATGCTTTTATTAGGCAAATAAGACATAATGAAAGAGCACTTCAAAAGCAGCTAATGGAATTTATAGATATCCACCAGCAAATGGGGATAATGGAGAAGAAGAGGTAAACAACGTCTTCCTGCTTAGCTGGGTGAATCATCTCTAAAAGCCGTGCGCAGGAAGAACTGTCATAGCAGTCCGTTTAATCATCACATGCCGCACTAAATGGAGTTTTATTAAGATTCATTTGTCTGACTAAATTACCCTGAAAACAAAGTAACGGACTATAACAAACCAAATGTGAAAAGACCGACATTTTATGTAATAGCAATAAATATGGCTATAGAAAGTCTATTAAAGGGTAACCGGTTTCCTGGGCGATTCGATGATGGCATCCTGATTTCACACCAAACATTTTGCCCTTTAAAGGGGGCTTGTCATCTCTTCTGACGTGTCTATTTTAGTAAACAGTCCTCATTAGGTAACATTTCTGGGGCCTCTTTTCTTTAAATTCTGCCATGTGCCCAGGGAAAAAAATATATCTTTAAAGGGGTTGTCTCATCTCAGACAATGGGGGCATATCGCATTGTCTTATAGGTGTGGGTCCCACCGCTGAGACCCGCACCTATATCGGGAACAGAGCCCCACAAGGTGGTGGCTGGAGGACTCCGGTCCGGCCACCACCAAGCGCTCTCCCTATAGAAGTGAATGGGAGCACACCACGCATGACCGGCCACCGTTCACATTCACTTCTATGGGCCCGACAGAAATAGCTGAGCCAGCTCGGCTATTTTCAACGGCCCCATAGAAAATGAATGGAGGGTGGCTGCGCATGCACAGTGTGCTCTTCACCACTTTCGGAGCTCCGTTCTGGAACCCACACATATAAGACAATAGGGACATATCCTAGCGATATGCCCCAATCTGTGATGAGACAATCCCTTTAAGGCCTTATGAACACGTCCAAAGTTTTGGTCCGCATCCAATCTGCATTTTTCGCTGATCAGATGCATACCCATTCATTTCAATTCGGCCAAAAAAGATGCAGATAGTACACTATATGCTGTCCACATCCTTATGTCCGTTTCTCAGCCCTGCATATAAATAGGCAGTTCTAACAGAGGGCCTGACATACCAATCTGCAAAATGCGGAACGCACACGGCCGGTATGCATGTTTTGTGGATCCACAAAAACGGCTACAACAGTATTCGTGAGCCCTAAAGGGAATATGTCAGCAGAAAATCCATTATAAACCAGGCATAATGCATTGTTGGGCTAGTTCACCTGACTGTAATGACACCTTTCACTTAGCAATCCAATTGCTTCATTCTGAAGAAAAGGCACTTTAGTCCATATGAGTATGAGCAGTCATCTCCATCAGACCCCATTATACTTAATGGGGACAGCGGGCATTCCGTTTGCATCCGGAGAATTCCGGCAGGCTGTTCTCTTCTGGATGTAAAAGCAGCCTACTTAGTGAAAGGTATCATTACATTCAGCTTAGCTAGCCCTACACGACATAGTACCTTTCTAAACAGTCAGTTTCCTGGTTCAGAAACTCCATTTAAAAAGCTCAAATTTAGAAAGCCATGTTCACCTCATTGATTTCCCTCCACTCCCATTACGAGGATACCCAGTCTACTTTTTCTACTTTTTGCTGCAGCAATGGCATTCTCTGATACAGGGACGTGCGACCACAGCAGTTAATTTCAGTCCAGTGATAGGCTGCAGCGGTCACATGTCCCTGTGTCAGGACATCACCGCTGCAGCAGGAAGTACAGAACAGAAAGGGACTGGGCATCGTAGGAACAGGAGCGGTAGAGGATCAGTGAGGTGAGTATGACTAATTTTATTTATTTTGACCATGCCACCAGATCAGTGACTGCATGTGTCACTCCACTTCCACTCCACCTGTGCCGCTACTCAAAGATTTAGCAGTAGGGGGCAACCCCTCACTACTCAAGAACTCTGAATGAATAAATGGATATGCTTATCTCTAGTCTGGGTATATCTCAGTGCTGCATCTTTTGTGTGGGTTGGCTTCTACATTGCAGTCACAGGAGACAGGCGCTGGCACAATATTTTATGAGGTGCTTTGTGTTTCAAATTGACAACTGGGTGTTACCATCCCAATTGTAGTGTATCATTTTTCTGGCATGGTGACTGGCAGAACATTACGCTAATCTGGATACATCTTAGGGCTCATGCACAAGAACGGTCAGTGCCCGGGCTGTGGACTGTAATTTGAGGTCCACAATGCACGGGCACTGACTGCGGGGCCGCCACATTCGGATCGAGGACCCATTCACTTGAATGGGGTCCGTGATCCGCATCCTGGTATCTTGGTGTATGTTTATGCACTTTCATTACAAAAAAAAAAACGGTTGGCATAAGGGAATGTAAAATTTGCAAATGTATTATTAAAGCAAACTTGAAAATCTGAAGCAAAATATTACAAAAGATAAAACAGAGAAGTAGATACCTAGACTACTTTTTCTCAGTAACAGTGTAGGCCCCCCTCTGCCCAACAGTCTCTGTCACAACTGGACATACATATTTTTAGGAGCGTTTATGTTTATTCAAAGCAGATCCAGCTACCATGGAGCACCTGACATACGTGCCTGTGCTAGATTCTGCTAAGTATATAATTTGACTGCAAATGAGGCTCTTTTACATTACACTAGATCCTCATCGCTGTCTTACACACGGAAAACGACTCAACAGAAGCAGCAGTCTGTGGTTTATTTCACAAAGTGGCTTAAATTGTAAGTGTTAAACACTGGACAACATTGTGTAGAACGTTTAAGTCTGTAATTTGAATCATGTAGCCGAATTGGTGAGAATTTGATTGTATTTGAAGATTTTTGTATTATTTGGCATAATAATCACTGGGATTTGGTGTTTTAGGCATGAAAGGATTCATACCAAGAAAGGCGTCTTCAGAGAGTCTATGACATCCAACCAGAATGATGTGGATGACTTGGCCACCTTAGAGATCCTTGATGAGGTATGCTTGAATGTGATTTTGGCCATTTCAGTTTGTAGCATTCTGTATTTTGTTAGTGTGGCACAGAATGCATTATTTTTTCTACTATTATCCTTATAATTAGAAGTAGTAGTAGTAGTAGTAGTAGTAGTAGTAGTAGTAGTAGTAGTAGTAGCTACAAATGTAGCTCTCTTACATTTGTAAAAGTGATCCATAACAGTGGTCCAATACTAAAGAAAGCAATTATTGGTATACAAATAATTACAAATAATCTGATTTATTTGTGTTAAGGATGACCTGATCTCAGGATTATATTTCATTAACACTGAACTAGTGTAATTTGTCAGTTACATGCTGTTCTTCATTGCGTGTTACAGAATACCGTGACAGATCAACTTCAGAAACGTTACAACAGGGATCAAATATACTCCTATGTAGGGGATATTCTTATTGCCGTCAATCCATTCAGAAGCTTGGATCTCTATTCTTCACAGGTCTGATCATGTTTATATATTTCTGTGAAACTATATTGAAGCACTGTGTCATGATATTCATGGATTTTCACTGCTTAGGATTACACTAGGTTATACTAGAATCTGATTTATTGATACCAGTGTCCCCTTTAGCTTTAATTTGGTCGCCTGATATTTCTTCAGGGTTAGTTGATCTCTCTGCAAAAATCCCCTATCTTATGTTAGAATTATGGAGGAAACTCTGTAATACAAATTACAAAGCCCAATCTCACCTATGCTTCCTATATATAGAAAGCCCCTTTTCTCCCCGGGCTGTCGCCATCTTCATTTGTTTGGTGGAAAGATGCCAAATTGCACCATATTGGTGACTTCTTACTTAATTCTAAACTCATGTCCTGAACATACTTTTTTTCTACTTTCTCGCTCCCAAATACTGAACTCTTTAGAGGCATTCTCTGGGAATTAACCCTTTCATGACCGGACCTATAAAAGGCCTGAATGTTCAGGCAACTTTTTGTGATTTGGGCACATGGTGGCTTAGTGACCCTAATTTTTTTTTTCGTTTGAATACGAAAATATTTTTTGCAATTTTTTTTACTTGACACTTAGGACTTATTATTAGAATGTTTTTTTAAAGATATTTTATATTTTTTTAGGTTTAATTTAGACAAAAACCGCTAATTCTTATTAAAAAAAAAGGATTTTTTTTTAATTATAGATTTTTTTTAAATATTAAAACTGACGCACAAATTAATTATTGCAATGGGTTCCCTATTTGATGACGATCATTTTGATATATAGCATGTATAGATTTTATTTGACGGGGCGACTATGGTGACTGTTTTCATTGGCGACTGCGTGTTTAATTTTTTTTTTTTTTACACTTTTTTTGTTTGTTTTTTATTTATTTTTTTTACTTATATATTAATTTATTTTTGACAACTAATATGTCCCCCAGGAGGTCATTAAAAGACCTCTGGAGGACTGACTTTTTTTTTTTTCTTTTTTTAACACTTTTTTTCCCACTGTTTCCACTGTAACTGGGGCATCCACAGGAGCCCCAGTTACAGAGGAAAACAGCCCCCTGGGGGCTCATTACACACAGGCAGAGCTGATCAGGGTCCGGCTGAGCAGGTAAGTCTCTCCTCCAGCTTAGGAGAAGACAGAAGCGGTAATAAACCGCTCCTGTCTTCTCCTCAGGGTCCGCGCTCTGTCTGTGAGCCGGGACCCGACCTGCTCCTGCTAGATTGCAGGAGCAGGAGCTTTAATCCCAGCGCTGATCAGCGCTGGGATTAAAGGGCCGCCTGCACGTCTATATACGTGCTATCTGCACGGTGCATGTGCAGATAGGACGTATATAGCCGTATGGCGGTCGTGAAGGGGTTAAGAAAATGTAAATACTTTAATATTATTTTATAAAGGATATATTCACAAATGCCTTTCATTAGTCATAATGACTCGTTTAGTCTAGGGAGCAATCATCAGGAGAAAAAAATGGCCACTGTCCCAAATCAGGATTACAAAACTGGGTTTTGATAGGAAAGGTATGGTTTGCTTCAGAGTCCCTATCCTCAATGGCGGTTTACATAGTTTGAAGCTGATCTTGGAGACGACAGACTCCCTTTAAAAAACAATATGCTAGGCAATAGCACTTTCTAATATATTTACTTTTAAGTTCATCTGTGGTGACCATCAGGGTGTAATTATATAGCACATCATGGCAATCTCCTTATCACCAGTCACACATACAGTGCCTTGCGAAAATTTTCGGCCCCCTGGAACTTTTCGACTTTTTGCCACATTTCAGACTACAAACAAGATATAACATTTTAAATTTTTGGTGAAGAATCAACAAGTGGGTCACAATTGTGAAGTGGAACAAAATTTATTGGATCATTTAGACTTTTTCCGTAATAATAAAACTGAAAAGTTGGACGTGCAAAATTATTCGGCCCATTTTCTTTCAGTTCAGAAAACTCACTCCAGAAGTTCATTGAGGATCTCTGAATGATCCAATGTTGTCCTAAATGACCGATGAAGATAAATAGAATCCACCTGTGTGTAATCAAGTCTCCATATAAATGCACCTGCTCTGTGATAGTCTCAGGGTTCTGCATCATGAAGACCAAGAAACACACCAGGCAGGTCCGTGATACTGTTGTGGAGAAGTTTAAAGCCAGATTTGGATACTAAAAGATTTCCCAAGCTTTAAACATCCCAAGGAGCACTGTGCAAGCGATCATATTGAAATGGAAGGAGTATCAGACCACTGCAAATCTACCAAGACCCGGCCGTTCCTCTAAACTTTCATCTCAAACAAGGAGAAGACTGATCAGAGATGCAGCCAAGAGGCCCATGATCACTCTGGATGAACTGCAGAGATCTACAGCTGAGGTGGGAGAGTCTGTCCATAGGACAACAATCAGTCCAACACTTCACAAATCTGGCCTTTATGGAAGAGTGGCAAGAAGAAAGCCATTTCTCAAAGATATCCATAAAAAGTCTGGTTTACAGTTTGCCACAAGCCACCTGGGAGACACACCAAACATGTGGAAGAAGGTGCTCTGGTCAGATGAAACCAAAATCGAACTTTTTGGAAACAATGCAAAACGATATGTTTGGCGTAAAAGCAACACAGCTCATCACCCTGAACACACCATCCCCACTGTCAGACATGATGGGGGCAGAATCATGGTTTGGGCCTGCTTTTCATCAGCAGGGACAGGGAAGATGGTTAAAATTGATGGGAAGATGGATGGAGCCAAATACAGGACCATTCTGGATGAAAACCTGTTGGAGTCTGCAAAAGACCTGAGACTAGGACGGAGATTTATCTTCCAACAAGACAATGATCCCAAACATAAAGCAAAATCTACAATGGAATGGTTCAAAAATAAAGTTATCCAGGTCTTAGAATGGCCAAGTCAAAGTCCAGACCTGAATCCAATGGAGAATATGTGGAAAGAGCTGAAAACTGCTGTTCACAAACACTCTCCATCCAACCTCAAAGAGCTCCAGCTGTTTTGCAAGGAAGAATGGGCAAGAATTTCAGTCTCTAGATGTGCAAAACTGATAGAGACATACCCCAAGAGACCGCAGCTGTAATCACAGCAAAAGGTGGAGCAACAAAGTATTAATGCAAGGGGGCTGAATAATTTTGCACGCCCCACTTTTCAGTTTTATTATTACAAAAAAAGTTTAAATGATCCAATAAATTTTGTTCCGCTTCACAATTGTGATCCACTTGTTGTTGATTCTTAACCAAAAATGTAAAATCTTATATCTGAAATGTGGCAAAAGGTTGAAAAGTTCCAGGGAGCCGAATACTTTCGCAAGGCACTGTATGTTGGTCCAGTAAATATTTATGGAGGTCCTCAAAGCTGGAGATATGGTGCATGAGGGCAAAGATTTTTTTAAACTTCATATCAGTACTAGTGCCCGCAACGCAGAATGGGTATGATAGGTTGCATTCTCCGATAACTACTGCAGATAGTGTTTGGCTTGGTATCACTTTACTGCCTGATTTTGCTTCTGCATCATACTATGTCAATTTTGTTTCCACAGCACTCAGAAACATACACCAATGCAAAAAGGACATCAAACCCACCGCATATCTTTTCTGTAGCTGATACAGCTTACCAGTCTATGGTAACTTATCATTCTGATCAGGTACATTTTTGTTCTTTATTTTTTGTTAATTTTTAAAAAATACCATTATATGGTTAGTAATGCCGAGCACCCGAGCATAATTGAAGTCTATGGGAGTAAACCAGGCACCCCCCGCTCGGAAGAGCAGGGGGTGCCTGGTTTACACAAGTGCCCCAAATAAAAAAAAAAACACACAGACACAGAGACATACTTACCTTCCCTGGCAGCTGCCGACCTGCTCCAGCAGGAAGACGGCGCCCAGAGTGGTAATTTTTACCACAGTGCCACCTGCTGGACGAGAGGAGGGAGCTGCAGGGAAAGGTAAGGACTAGAGATGAGCGAGCATACTCGTCCGAGCTTGGTGCTCATTCGAGTATTAGGGTACTCGTAAGTACTCGCAGCTCGGACGAGTATCTCGCCATACTCGAGGAAATGGCAACTTCCGCATCGTGCTTTTTTGGCGCTTATAAACACAGCCAATCACAAGCCAGGAGACTCTACAGTACACCCAGCATCACGTGGGGCCCTTACATGTCGATAGCAGGGGTTGGCTGGCCTGATCAGGTGACCCTGGAATATACTAGTGACTGGCCACGGCGCTCGGCTCAGATGCCGTCTGGATGTTGTTAGGGATAGAGCTGCTGCCTTTCAGGGACACTGTTAGGGCCTGAATTTAGTTCTCAGTTAGGCAGGAATCACCCACAAAGAACCCAACAGCCCTTCTAAGGGATAGAAGAATTTTTTTTTTCTCTCCTGGCTTGGCTGGCTGGCACTAGTAGTGCAGCTATCACCATATCTAACCCTGTTTTTTTTTTTTTATTGTTCTATCTCATATATACAAATCCATTGCACACAGCAGTGTGGAACCATTCTGTATGTCACATTTCAGCACTGACTCACTCCAATCCATATATACTGTCCAGGTGACACTTTCTGTACGTCACACAATACAACCAAGTCATTTGCTACCAATATCATCTACAGCTTGATCCAGAAAACTCTCTGTGCGACATTTCTCTGGGTCGCAGACTAAATAGCCACCGTTAACAGGGTGTCAGTCAGTCCTACCATAGTTCCTGCATGTCACGTTCCCAAAAAAACAGAATATAAAAAAAAAAATATTTTTTCAGATGTTTTAGCTCAGTGATACAAATCCATTTTACTCAGCTGTGTGTAACCTTTCTGTGTGTCACAGTTCAGTACACTAGCTCCCATCCGAATATACTGTCCAGGTGACACTTTCTGTACGTCACAGAATACAACCAAGTCATTTGCTACCAATATCATCTACAGCTTGATCCAGAAAAGTCTCTGTGCGACATTTGTCTGGGTCGCAGACTAAATAGCCACCGTTAACAGGGTGTCAGTCAGTTCTACCATAGTTCCTGCACGTCACGTTCCCAAAAAAACAGAATTTTATAAAAAATATAAAACGACAAATATTAAAAAAAAATTATTTTTTCTGTTGTTTTAGCTCAGTGATACAAATCCATTTTACTCAGATGTGTGTAACCTTTCTGTGTGTCACAGTTCAGTACACTAGCTCCCATCCGTATATACTGTCCAGGTGACACTTTCTGTACGTCACACAATACAACTAAGTCATTTGCTACCAATATCATCTACAGATTGATCCAGAAAACTCTCTGTGCGCAATTTGTCTGGGTCGCAGACTAAATAGCCACCGTTAACAGGGTGTCAGTCAGTCCTACCATAGTTCCTGCACGTCACGTTCCCAAAAAAACAAAATTTTATAAAAAATATAAAAAAACAAATATTAAAAAAAAATATTTTTTCAGTTGTTTTAGCTCAGTGATACAAATCCATTTTACTCAGCTGCGTGTAAACTTTCTGTGTGTCACAGTTCAGCACACTAGCTCCCATCCGTATATACTGTCCAGGTGACACTTTCTGTACGTCACAGAATACAACCAAGTCATTTGCTACCAATATCATCTACAGATTGATCCAGAAAACTCTCTGTGCGACATTTGTCTGGGTCGCAGACTAAATAGCCACCGTTAACAGGGTGTCAGTCAGTTCTACCATAGTTCCTGCACGTCACGTTCCCAAAAAAACTAAATTTTATAAAAAAATATAAAAAGACAAATATTTAAAAAAAATTTTTTTTCAGTTGTTTTACCTCAGTGATACAAATCCATTTTACTCAGCTGTGTGTAACCTTTCTGTGTGTCACAGTTCAGTACACTAGCTCCCATCCGTATATACTGTCCAGGTGACACTTTCTGTACGTCACAGAATACAACCAAGTCATTTGCTACCAATATCATCTACAGCTTGATCCAGAAAACTCTCTGTGCGACATTTGTCTGGGTCGCAGACTAAATAGCCACCGTTAACAGGGTGTCAGTCAGTTCTACCATAGTTCTTGCACGTCACGTTCCCAAAAAAAGCAAAATAAAAAAATATATATATTTTTTCAGTTGTTTTAGCTCAGTGATACAAATCCTTTTTACTCAGCTGTGTGTAACCTTTCTGTGTGTCACAGTTCAGTACACTAGCTCCCATCCGTATATACTGTCCAGGTGACACTTTCTGTATGTCACAGAATACAACCAAGTCATTTGCTACCAATATCATCTACAGCTTGATCCAGAAAACTCTCTGTGCGACATTTGTCTGGGTTGCAGACTAAATAGCCACCGTTAACAGGGTGTCAGTCAGTTCTACCATAGTTCCTGCACGTCACGTTCCCAAAAAAACTAAATTTTATAAAAAATATAAAAAGACAAATATTAAAAAAAAATATTTTTTCAGTTGTTTTAGCTCAGTGATACAAATCCATTTTACTCAGCTGCGTGTAACCTTTCTGTGTGTCACAGTTCAGTACACTAGCTCCCATCCGTATATACTGTCCAGGTGACACTTTCTGTACGTCACAGAATACAACCAAGTCATTTGCTACCAATATCATCTACAGCTTGATCCAGAAAACTCTCTGTGCGACATTTGTCTGGGTCGCAGACTAAATAGCCGCCGTTAACAGGGTGTCAGTCAGTTCTACCATAGTTCTTGCACGTCACGTTCCCAAAAAAAGCAAAATAAAAAAATATATATATTTTTTCAGTTGTTTTAGCTCAGTGATACAAATCCTTTTTACTCAGCTGTGTGTAACCTTTCTGTGTGTCACAGTTCAGCACACTCGCTCCAATCCGTATAATCTGTCCAGGTGACACTTTCTGTACGTCACTTAATTTTACCGGACTTAACAAGTTTGTGGGTTTCAGTATACCAGGCCCGTGTAATTTTATTTTTTTTTTTATCATACACCTATATACAAAAAATGTTGAAAACCAGGGCTAAGGGTCGAGGGCGAGGGCGTGGGCATTCAATTACTGCAGGGGGCAGAGGTCGTGGTCCTGGGCAGGGTGAGACAGTACCTGCTGATGAGGGAGCAGGGGAATTCCGCAGAGCTACACTCCCTAGCTTCATGTCTCAACTTACAGGGACACGTGGTCGAGGACTGTTGAAACCACAACAGTGCGAACAGCTGATCTCGTGGATTGCGGACAATGCTTCAAGTAATTTGTCCACCAGTCAGTCTTCCACGCAGTCCACCCACGTTACCCAAGGGAGCACTCCTATGGCTCCTCCACCTCAACCTCCTTCTCCCCAGTCTGCCCCCTCCCAGGAAAATTTGGAATGCGATCCGGCATACTCTCAGGAACTGTTTTCTGGACCCTTCCCAGAGTCACAAACCACTTCTCAGGTTGCTGCTGACCTCGTTCCCGATGCCCAAGTTTTCCAACTGTCGCATTCTGTGGGTGATCATGATGATGATGACAATGTTGACTTAGTGGAAGAAGTTTGTAAAGAGGTGTCGGACGATGAGGAGACACGGTTGTCAGACAGTGGTGAAGTTGTTGTTAGGGGAGGAATTCCGAGGAGGGAGCAGACTGAGGAATCGGAGGATGACGAGGTGACTGACCCAAGCTGGGTTGATATGCCGAGTGAAGACAGTGCTTCTGAGGCGGAGGCGAGTGCTGCACCAGAACAGGTTGTAAGAGGCAGTGGTGTAGCCAGAGGGAGAAGCAGGGCCAGAGCTGGTGCATCATCAGCAACTGTTTCACGTAGTGAAGCTCCCGTGGCGAGGCCTAGATGTTCGCAAGTCTGGAGGTTCTTTAAAGAAAGTGAGGATGACCGACGGACTGTGGTGTGCAACCTGTGCCACACCAGGATCAGCAGGGGTGCCACCACTACTAGCCTAACCACCACCAGCATGCGCAGGCATATGAGTGCTAAACACCCCACTCAATGGAACCAAGGCCGTTCACCACCTCCTGCGGGTCACACCACTGCTCCTTCCCCTGTGTCACTCGCTGCCTCTGCTAGTCAACCCCCCACGTCACTCGCTGCCTCTGCTAGTCAACCCCCTGCCCAGGACCCCGGCACGAGCGCCTCCCGCCGGAAAACCACACCTTCGCCTCCACGATCCTCCACAGCGTCCACCAATGTGTCCCAGCGCAGCGTTCAGCTGTCTTTACAGCAGACGCTGGAGCGCAAGAGGAAATACAGTTCCACCCACCCACATGCCCAAGCCCTCAACGTCCACATCTCCAAATTGCTTAGCCTGGAGATGCTGCCCTATAGGCTGGTAGAGACCAAGGCCTTTCGAAATCTCATGGCGGTGGCTGCCCCTCGGTATTCCGTCCCCAGCCGCCACTATTTTTCCCGATGTGCCGTCCCAGCCCTACACCAGCACGTGTCACAGAACATCATCCGTGCCCTGACCAACGCTGTTTCTGAGAAGGTCCACCTAACCACGGACACGTAGACAAGTGCTGCCGGGCAGGCACACTATATCTCACTGACGGCACATTGAGTTAACTTGGTGGAGGCTGGGACCGAGACTGACCCTTGGGCCGCTCATGTACTGCCCACACCGAGGATTGCGGGGCCTACCTCAGTCACGGTCTCTCAGACGTACTATGCCTCCTCCTCTGACCCCGCCTCCTCCACCGAATTACCATCCGTGGGCACGGCGCCTTCAGTCGGTAGCTCTAGGCGCAGCAGCAGTGCCGTGGGTAAGCGCCAGCAGGCGGTGCTCAAACTGCTGAGCTTAGGTGACAAAAGGCACACCGCCCAAGAGCTGTTACAGGGCATCACGGCGCAGACCAATGTGTGGCTGGCACCGCTGAACCTCAAGCCAGGCATGGTTGTGTGTGACAACGGGCATAACCTGGTGGCAGCTCTGCAACTCGGCAGACTGACACATGTGCCATGCCTGGCCCACGTGTTCAATCTAATAGTTCAGCGGTTCCTCAAGACATACCCCAATCTGTCTGATTTGCTCACCAAGGTGCGCCGCATCTGTGCGCATTTCCGCAAGTCGAGCACAGATGCTGCCACTCACAGGGCAGCGCAGCGCCGCCTACAACTGCCCGCTCACCGACTGTTGTGCGACGTGCCCACGAGATGGAATTCCACATTAAACATGTTATCCAGAGTTTACCAGCAGCGCAGAGCGATTGTAGACTGCCAGATGTCATCTTCCACCAGAACTGGTAGTCAGGTCTCTCAGATTCCTCAAGTCTACAATGAGGAGTGGACGTGGATGTCTGATATCTGCCAGGTGTTGAGCAACTTTGAGGAGTCAACACAGATGGTTAGCGGCGATGCCGCCATTATCAGCCTCACCATCCCGCTGCTTTGCCTGTTGAAAAAATCACTGCTCAGCATCAAGTCGGATGCTTTGCGCTTGTCACAAGAGACGGTGGAGGAAGATACGTCGCTTGATAGCCAGAGCACCCTCCGGTCTGTTTCTCAGCGCGTATCGGAGGAGGGGGATGAGGATGAGGAGGAAGAGGAGGAGAATGTCGGCGAGACAGTAGAGGGTACCAGTGCCTAACTCTTGAGCGTGTATGGGCTGAAGAGGAGGACTTGAAGGAGGAGGAGGAGGAAATGGAGAGTCAGGTCAGTGAGGAGAGGGAATTCTTGCGTGTTGGGACTCTGGCGCACATGGCAGACTTTATGTTAGGCTGCCTATCCCATGACCCTCGCGTTAGAAGAATTTTTTCAAACACCGATTACTGGGTGTTCACTCTCCTGGACCCACGGTACAAGCAGAACCTTTCCACTCTCATCCCTGCAGAGGAAAGGAGTATGAGAGTGAATAGGTATCAACAGGCCCTGGTGCACAAGCTGAAACAATTCTTCCCATCTGACGCCGCTAGCGGCAGAGGGCATGGTTCTGTGGGCCAAGTAGCGGGGGAGAGGAGGCGAGCAGGCAGCTTGTCCAGCACTGGCAGGGGAACGCTCTCCAAGGCCTTTGCCAGTTTTATGTCACCCCAGCAAGACACTGTCACCTGTCCCCAGTCTAGGCAGAGTAGGGGGGAGCTGTACAGAAAGATGGTGAGGGAGTACCTAGCTGACCATACCAACGTCCGTAGCGATCACTCTGCTCCATACAACTACTGGGTTTCAAAGCTGGACACGTGGCCTGAACTGCCGCTGTACGCCTTGGAGGTGCTGGCCTGCCCTGCCGCTAGCGTGCTGTCAGAGCGGGTATTCAGTGCAACTGGTGGCGTCATCACCGATAAGCGTACACGCCTGTCAACTGACAGCGCTGACAGGCTGCCGCTTATTAAAATGAACAAAGCCTGGATTTCACCGGAATTCAAATCTCCTCCGGGGGAAAGCAGCTAAAGATTTAAATAACTTATGTATCCAATTCCTCTTCTCTACTCCTCTTCTCTACTCCTCCTCCTCCTCCATATCGTCCTTGCCTAACGCTGACCCAAAAAACGCCATTTTTTAGAGGTCCAACTGGCACTCTTTTAGCACAATTTTTCAGGAGGGCCCCCTACAGGCCCTCTCTTCAAACAATTTTTCAGGAGGGCCCCCTACAGGCCCTCTCTTCAAACAATTTTTCAGGAGGTCCACCTACAGGCCCTCTATTCAAACAATTTTTCCAGAGGTCCACCTACAGGCCCTCTATTCAAACAATTTTTCCAGAGGTCCACCTACAGGCCCTCTCTTCAAACAATTTTTCAGGAGGGTCCCCTACAGGCCCTCTATTCAAACAATTTTTCCAGAGGTCCACCTACAGGCCCTCTATTCAAACAATTTTTCCGGAGGTCCACCTACAGGCCCTCTCTTCAAACAATTTTTCAGGAGGGCCCCCTACAGGCCCTCTATTCAAACAATTTTTCCAGAGGTCCACCTACAGGCCCTCTATTCAAACAATTTTTCCAGAGGTCCACCTACAGGCCCTCTCTTCAAACAATTTTTCGGGAGGGCCCCCTACAGGCCCTCTATTCAAACAATTTTTCCGGAGGTCCACCTACAGGCCCTCTCTCCAATTCCAGTTCCAAGTTTTATTTGCGCATACTGCATACATTTTTATTTTTGGGATAGGTGTGAAAAATAATATTACTTGAGAATCTATATTGCCCAACATTGGATACGGTAGCAAGTAGAAGACCAAACACATGCTGCTCACAGGGTTCAGCAAATTCCTGGTCCACCCGCAAATTCCTTTTCCACAATGTCAAGGAGGACGAGGTTCTGTGGATGAGCAACAAGTCCTTCTGTACTGAAATCGCCAACAAAGTCTCCATCTAAGAACACACAGACCATTGTGGAGAGAGCGGCACAGCTCGCCATCAAAGTGAGGAACCCCAGCGCGAGACTGCTCAGAGAAGATAACGAATAAATATCTCTGTGGTTATTTTTGCTAAATAAAAGTTAACTAAACCCCCCAAAAAATTCATCTGTTCCTGTGCCTGATCCACCCAAGTTGAATCTGTCCCATCAAGAGAAAGACCCCCCAAGGAGTCCCCACTGTAACTTGCTTCCCATACAACTAACTCACCCCCCGACACCTGTGTCTCGCCATTGTCCACCACCTCCTCAGACAACACTGGTAAATCACCACTGTCAGCACACGGAAACAGCAAAAGGTCTTGCGAATTGGGGCAGAGAATGTTCTGGGCTAGCACATCAGGGAAGGGGTGACTATGGGGTTCCAGGGAGTACGTGACCACATGCAATATCCATTTAAAAGTCATGCCGCACTTGATCTAGCTCATAATTGACAATTGTACCGGTTGATTCTAAATTTTTAAGTTGGGGTCCTGCGTCGTCATTCTAACTCCATCCGGCTGTTGTCACCACCACACACGCTAGCCCCAGGGGGCACTCCCCTGGCTCTTCCAGCTCAACCTCCTTCCCCCCAGCCTGCCCCCCCACCTACAGGCCCTCTCTCCAAACAATTTACGTCTTTGTCCTATCTTTCTCTCTCTCCAAACCATTTTTCCGGATAGCTGCCATATACGGTTTTAAACTGAGTAGTATACATACCACAGTTGATCAATCTCATAATTTACGACTGTACCGGTTGATGCTAAATTTTTAAGTTGGGGTCCTGCGTCGTCATTCTAAATCCATCCGGCTGTTGTCACCACCACACACGCTAGCCCAGGGGGCACTCCTCTGGCTCTTCCAGCGAAACCTCCTTCCCCCCACCTACAGGCCCTCTCTCCATACTATTTACCCAGATAGGGGACGTATTAGATATTGTACTGATGTTTTTTGTTTTTCTTCTTTTAATTGCCTCCTGACCTGTGATAGGCAGAGCATGAACACGTCCCCTTAGCTGCAGTGGGAAAGACACTCCCCTGGCCAGAGCAAGCTCTTTTTCTGTTTTCCGTGTTCGAAATATCCATTAAATATAGGGTCCCAAGATAGGGGACGTATACGGTATTAAACTGAGAAGAATCGATACCATACGGGTTAAAGCAACAGTTTTTCCAAATCCATCCGGCTGTTGTCACCACCACACACGCTAGCCCAGGGGGCACTCCTCTGGCTCTTCCAGCGAAACCTCCTCCCCCCCCACCTACAGGCCTTCTCTCCAAACAACTTACCCGGGTAGGGGGACGTATTAGATATTGTACTGATTCTGAATTGCCTCCTGCGATAGACAGGAATCGAACCCAGATCAACTGCTTGGGAAGTAGCTATGCTCACCACTATACCACCAGCAGGCACAGCAACTGATAAGAACAGATACTAAACTTGATTTCAGCTGCAGTGCCAGCATGAGCAGTGGTGTCACCTGCAGGCGGTGATGGACCTTCGTTGCACCTAGTTGGGTGCTTCCCTAACATGTGATGGGTATTTGCCTCGCCTTTTTTGGTCTGGGTGAGCACAATTGCCATGAGGGTAACCACCAGGCTGTTGCCTGAGAATTTGGGGTAATGGTGGGATTAGGCAACCTCAGAGGCATCCATGCATGCTGCCCCTGCTGTTTTCTGTTCATTTCCGTGGTGTTTCCATCATTTTCTGAGGTTTCCAGGTTTTCACCCAGCCTTCCCTAGGCAGAGCCTTGGTCCCCCGCAAAAATGCTCGAGTCTCCCATTGACTTCAATGGGGTTCGTTATTCGAAACGAGCACCCGAGCATCGGGAAAAGTTTGACTCGAATAACGAGCACCCGAGCATTTTAGTGCTCGCTCATCTCTAGTAAGGACGGATCCGTCATGACCCCAATGCAAGTGAATGGGGACGGATCCGTTTACTAGTGTGTCACACCAAACGGATCCATCCCCATTGACTTGCATTGGGGTCATGACGAATCCGTCTAGGGGACTCAAGCTTTGCGCTCGAGTACACTTGGTGTTCGGCCAAACACCGAGTGCAGCCGAGTGTAGGCATGCTCGGCCGAATAGCGAGCTCGGCCGAGCATGCTCGCTCAACACTAATAATGGTATCTCTTAATACCATTTCCTTGAATGTTTTTACAAGCCAATCCTAGCCCTTGAAGCATACAGAATTAAAGGAGTTTTCTGGGAGTTTTAAATTCATGGTCTATCCTCAGGTTAGGTCATCAATATAAAATCGTCGGGGGTCCAATTTCAGGCACCTAAGCCAATTATGTGTTTGAAGAAGCCACGATATTCCTCCTCGCAGCTTACCAAGCACAGCCCATGTCATGTGACCGATGCCCATGACATCACTGGCCAAAGAAGAGGCCTAAGAGCTCACTGAGTTTCACGACCTCTTCCTACAGCTGATCAGTGGGGGGAGTCAGACCTCTGCCGATCTCATATCCTCAGGATTTTCCCTCCCCAAGCTCTGGAATGCAATGACCGTGGTAGTAAATTATGTCTGAGTGACACTGACATACAGTAAATATCTGTGGGTAAACACCTTGACAGGGTCAGAATTCCTGCTTGTACGAAGCGCACAAGTGTTGATTGTCAGACGAAAGAGTGGCTTGTGAATAAGCCTAAAAAAAATTATCTTTTAGTTGAGAGCAGCAACAGTGCAGTGTGGATGTAGAGAGGTTACGGTATGAATATAGGAGCATGCGGCAACAATAGTGATGGCATTGATTGGTTCATCCAGGCCGGCTGGGAGCCAATCAGGCCAAGTCCTCTCCCCCCACTACCTCTCAGGGTCATGTGAGACCCCTTCCTCCTTCCTAGTACTTTTTTTTCCCACTGACATGTTAACTAAACTGGCTCTACACGTCGTTTTAGTGGATTTGTCCGAAATGAACCTCAAAAAATTTGAGTTTATCTGCTGTCTGAAAAATGGCAAAGTTCGGACGGAACCCGGTTCAGTACGTACTGGTTTGCTCATTGTGTATGTATTTTTCAGCCCTAAAAACTATGTTACTGTGTTATGTAATGATGAGTCACAGCTCCATTCTTCTGCTCACATTCCTAACTAGAAGTAATCCAGTGATTGAACATTCATATATATTACCAAAGTTAAAGCTGCTGCCAGATACCTTTGAATAAAAGATTGGGATTGTAAACCAAAATGTCAAATACCCCATCCTTGTTTTCCTCAGTAACAGACATGTGGGGGACTGCCCCATATGTATTATTTTCTTGGCCGATCTGACATATGAGGTATACAGTTACTGAGGAAGAGGTGGCTCCAAATATTTTAACTAATTTCAGTAATACGGTACTGCCTATTGCAAAGCAAAAGTTGCTTACATTATGCTTCTTTTCATTCATTGCATTCTGGTGCAACAAAAATGGTTGGCAGCAGGTGGCTTAAAAACATAAAATAACATGAAAAAAAACATGAAATAACTGATCATTACCTCCACTGATCCTGTGCCATTGCAATTCTGGCACTGCCTCACTCCCCACTGCTTTTTACTTCCAGATCCAGTCTTGAAAAATAGAACCCGCCTCAGTCAGTGACTCGCTGAGCGGGTAGTTCCTGTGCATCAAGATGAGAGCAAGAAACAGAGAGCAGTAGGGACCTGGGCAGCACTGGATCGGCAGCTGCAGGGGATTGGTGGGGATGCCACTAATTTTTGTCTCCCTGGAAAACCCCTTTGAAAAAAGTAAACCAAGCAACATTCTGCTCTTCTCATTTTAGTGTATTGTCATTTCTGGTGAGAGTGGTGCCGGAAAGACAGAAGGGGCTCATCTTCTGGTCCAGCAGCTCACAGTCCTTGGAAAGGTGAACTCATACTTTCTGTGCTCCCAAAACAACTAGTAATGTGTGGTGAAACAATAGATACATGTTAATACATGTTACTGTATTTCTACCCAAAGATGTTGCCTCAGTTTCAGTGGTGGTCACTTTTCATTTTCGCATTTCATTTACATTAGTGTATCTATACGTAAGGGTCACCTGATAACCTGAGCTCTTGGTATCTTGAGACCATAAGTGATCTGCTGTAATATGTTCGGGAACTAATTCTAAAGAATTATTTTCGGCTGCAGCACTACCACAGGAGAATTTATGCATTAAACAGTTGGTTGTCCATTTTAAAACACTAATATGCTGAATCTCCCAATGTTCTTGTTCTTCTTGTTCATTCACTGCATGAACCAAACCTTTTAATTTAAATAATAACTGTGTAATTCTTAATTTCTCATGTGGGGGCAATGCAAGAAAACTAAACACTCGCAATCGGGTTCTTAAAGTTGATTGATGGACATCAGCGTATTATTAAGGGGTTGTGCAGCCTGTTTATATGAATTACCTATCTTCAGGATAAGTCGTCAATATCTGAATGGCAGGGGTCCAACACCCCTGCTGATCAGCTGTTTGAAGAGGAGGCAGCGCTCCATGTGAGCGCTGCTTCCTCTTCATTACACTGCCCATCGTCTCTCCCTTGCATAGGCGGCATAGTATAATTACAAGCACTCGCTCCATTCACTGCACTTCAGAGACAACAGGCAGTTTAATGAAAGGGAAGTAGCAGTTGCATGGGTCGCCGCCTCCACTTCAAATGCAGCATGTTGACCCCCAGGGCAGTATTTCCGGTGTGTAGGATGCGAGTGGTAAACTGTGGCCTAATGTTTGTGTCATGGTGCTCTTACCATACCTTAAGGCTGTTGCTTCCTGGGGGTCAGTCTCCGTTGCAGAGATTGAGTTGGAATGAGGAACGAAATGAAGTCCAGACTTTGTGAAGTTTAACTTTTCTTTACGTGGAATAAACTTGCAGTAACAGAATGGTACTTAATATTTCTTTTTCTTGGTTCCAGCAGTATGCACAGTTCTGGCAGTTGGCCTTGACTGTTTATTCCGTAATGTTATCATTAGCTTCAAATTTTCGTTACTGGCTCAGAGTGGGGTGTTTTGGACCAATTGTCCCCTTCTAAGATACAAAGCACTATTAATATCAGGATTAGCTGCTCTACGAGCTGCTTTCCAAAAGCCAAAAGCTCCTGCAGCAGGAGAGGAAAACGCTTCCCTTACTGCTCTTTATCTGGTCTCTTTCACAATATAACTCCAACTAACTCAACTTGCTCAACAGCCCCTTCCTTGGTGGGAAGCAGAACAGCCCACTTCTGCCCAAAGGGGGAATGATTGGAATGGTTAGTTCCATTCTTTCTAAAAGAATCTGCTAGAACATATGTCACCTGCTGGAAAACCAGGCACATCATATGTAAAAACTGTTGCATAACAATATTAAGGCACTAAATGAGAAGACCTTGCAATAAATATACTGATGGGATAGACATAGGAACCCATAGCCAGGTGAAAAAATGGTAGTGCCCCACTCCGAGGTTCTACACAAACTGCTGAATGTGGGGGTGCTGAGTGTCGGACCCTTGCCGATCGGATATTGATGACCAATCCTGAAGATCGGTCATCAATAAAAACTGCCTGCAGAACCCCTTTAATGAAACAAAAGACAGTCTTACTTTTTTGTGAACCCGGTGTCTAAAGGCAATAATTTGCTGAATGTATTCTAAAATGTAATTAATGTAGATATTGTAAATCATTGTTTAAACACTTGTTCCTAAGGGGAAAACTGCATAAACAAAGATTTTCTTCATGCCTGAAATTTACCAAATGACTCTACGGGAATTTGCATTGTAAAACAGCCTTATTTAACTTTTACAATATAAATTATATTTGTCTTAGCTAAGCCTTTTAAGGGAGAGCCATGATAGTCGGATTAGTAAAAAGAGTAGTGCATTGTTTAAAGCTGGAATTTTTCAAAAATTATTTTCATCACAGAACAGAATATGATTGTTCTATGAAGTTGATATCATTAGTCTGAAATCAATCTAAATAGTATAATTGCTGTGAGGTAATTATCATAATCAGTGTACTTGCAACGTGATGGTAGAAATTCTTTGTAGAATTATACAGTTTGATTCTATTCTATTCTAGTATGTAAAAATTTTGAAAACTCGATTTGCATGTAAACATCAGGCTTTATTTCTCAAAATTGCTTGTTTATTCGTTGTTATGGGCAAGAAGAATATTTTCAATAAGTGAGACCCCATGTGATATGTAAGTCACTGAGAACATGACTGTTTCCAATCAATGGAATACTCAAAAATTTCTCAATGGGGAAAAAAAAAAGGTTTTCTATGTTGGACTTCACGTTTCCCATTTTTCCTAATTCCCTAAATGGAGACCATTCAGCTGATATGGGGCTATTGTGGCATGTGGGAGGTAGTAGGTCCAATACCTCAAAGGAGGATTATAAAAAGGCCGTTTAGGTTGGCAGCCCCAGGCCCAATGCCACCCCAACCAGCTGCTGTCATTTCTCACCTCCTCCCTCTTGCCACGCTGCTGAGTCCTAGCCAGAGGAGAAGGTCAGAGGAGCAATGCTGTAAGAAAGAGGAGGGTTCACCAGAATGAGGGTAGCATCTGCTGTGCTGTACCCCTGCTTACCGCTGCCGTTCTGGGCGTCGTGTCCAGCGGTGAGCTGCTGCTTGTGGTTTCCATTCACCGCTGCAGTCCTGAACTCTGGCTGTGTAGTGCTGTTGCATCCGCTCCAGAGTTTCCATCCAGCCCTGAATTACATCACTCCCTCTGGGCTGGAGATGTTAGGTCATGCGCTTGACCAGATGATCATGTTAGGTCATGTGGGTTGGTCACGTGTCCTCATTGACCAACCCTGGACCTATTTAAGTTTCTCAGCCCTCTCCCAAGATGACTCAAGGTGTCAAGGTCCTTATGTTGCCTTAGGTTGTGTTGTTCCTGTTTGTGCTCCTGTGCTCTGACTTCCGCTTGTGTACCAGACTCCGCTATCCGCCTGATCCCTGCCTGCCTGCATTTTCTCTCCCGTTGCCGACCCGGATTGCCTGACTTGTTCCTGTGCTGCCTGCCCTGACCCTTTGCCTGACTGACTCCGCCTCTGCCTCATCCTTCGGTCCTGAATTGTCTCTCCTGGATACGACCTGGCCTGTTGACCACCGCTGTACCCTGGTACCTTTGCAGGTATCTCCTGGTCCCCCAGGACCAGCTGACTCGTGTCTCGACCAGCGACCTGGTTTTCCTCTCGGAAAGTCTATCCCCACCATCAGGGGTATTTGTCAAGATCGAGGGGTTTCACTTAGACAACGCCCTTAGAGGAGGTAGGGCGAGAGGCACAGTGGGTCCAAACCTGCTGGTTCATGACATGTTCCTTGAAGTCTTGTGTTATTTATGTTGTTACGTAGGACTGCAGGTGACATCTATCACATCTATCACATTATTTAGACTCTGAGTATATGTTACATGCAGTCCTATGTAACAGCACAGAATACACAGTGATAACTCTGAGTATAGATAATGTAGTAGATGGCACCTGCAGTTCTATGTAACACTACAGATAATACAAGTTTCTCTGGGATTTACATATTGATGGCCTATCCTCAGGATAAGTCATCAATATGAGATTGGCGGTGTCCAGCTCCCAGCACCCCTATCTATCAGCAGTTGGAGGAGATTGTGATGCTCTAGTGAGCGTCACAGCCTTCTCGCTGCTTACCACGAACAGCATTGTCCCTTTGATAATGGTTGTGCTTGGTATTGCAGCTCAGCCTGATTCACTTGGTTGGGACTGAGGTGCACCTTGAGGACTGCAGCCTCTTCATACAGGACAAAAATTAACTATTGGGTGGCACACGGAAAGGGGGACATCAGGGGAAATGGAGGGAGGGGGCCTGAGTTGGGTAGATAGCTGTGGACCTATGGTGCACTTAATCCGCTCCTGCAATATCTGCACTAATTTTTAATGGGAAACAATGTGGACCTTCCTTTTATCCCCTGATGCAGGGTCATATTTGCTCCACCAGAGTACCAAAGAGTATGCTGGTGGGCTCAACTTCCAAAACAGCATTGAACACCAAAGGTGCTGTAGAAGGCAACCCCATTTGAAGCTAATTTGGAACCAATCATGTCCTGCTGGAGGCAAATGTTATTGGTTGTATTCACAAGTTGGCGCAATGGTAGCAGAATAATGGATATAATTAAAAGTGGACAAGCACATGTTTGTATAGATTTACTTTAAATGCTCAGACACTCATCTTTTGCTTTGGTCGGATCCTGGAACCTCAGTTTAATATTACACAGGTGACGTATGCAAACAAGTCAAGCGGTATCAACCAGAGGGTGATACCAGCCTCTTCTCTTACAGTGGATTGAAAGAGGCTTGCCCTGAGATGGGATGGAGGCTTCTGGTGGTGAGATCCTTTGTGAAGGGTTCAAAAAGCAGAATGTACAAGCAGATTTTGAAAGCTAAGAAAATGTTGTAATCCCTTTTCACCTTTCTAGGCAAACAACAGAACGTTGCAGGAGAAGATTCTGCAGGTGAATAATCTGGTAGAAGCCTTCGGAAATGCATGCACCATCATTAATGAAAACTCAAGTCGCTTTGGGAAATACTTAGAAATGAAATTCACCAAAAATGGAACTGTTGTAGCAGCTCAAATTTCGGAATACCTCCTGGAAAAATCTAGAGTAGTCCACCAGGCAATGTAAGTTCTTATAGTCTTGATTTCTAGTCATTTACCTAGTTACTTTGGCAGAATTTTAAATTTAGATTTCCTAGGATCAAACTATCATACTCCTCAAAGGGTTTATCCCATGACCAGGGGTGCACCACCAATGAGACCTTGTGAAGCGATTGTCTCAGGCAGCACCAGTTAGGGGCAAGAGGGAGGCAGTGGAAGGACCACGGGCAATGACTGATTTCATTGTGACAAAGCGGTTAGGTTAAAAAATATCATATCATCAGAGAGCATATAGTACAGTACATGACAACTTCTTTCTAACAAAGCTATAACCAGCCCTGTATCTCACAGCGATCCAGAAATCTCCCCAATCATTGCTCTGCTAGATTTATATCAAACTGACAGCTCAAGGGGAGTGTCTTTTCTGCTGCAGCTCAGAGGGCGTGTCCATGATCTCCATATCATAACTCAGTATATCATAATGCAGTTGAAGGATGAAACTGAGCATGTGCATCCTTCTCAGTGAGCAGGACAAAGAAATATGGAGAAAAAAACAGCAGGTGGCGCTATACATATAGATTTTATTGAATAATTCAGTGGCTATGCTACATTTTTAATTGCATGCAATTACAAAAGAGTTCAGATGCAGGTGCAGGTTTGAAAACCGTAGAATATTTTGAAGCAAAGTAGCAGGGGCGTACATAGAAATCACTGGACCCCATAGCAAGAGTCTAAATTGGGCCCCTATACCCCATTCATATTCCCTCCCACTACCTGTTTCTAGCCAGTATATACAGCAGTGTGAGGTATGAGCTATAAATTATACAGTCATGGCCAAAAGTTTTGAGAATGATACAAATATTAATTTTTACAAAGTCTACTGCTTCAGTTTTTATAATGGCAATTTGCATATACTCCAGAATGTTATAAAGAGTGATCAGCTTAACAGCAATTACTAGCAAAGTCAATATTTGCCTAGAAAATGAACTTTATCCCCCAAAACACATTTCAACATAATTGCAGCCCTGCCTTAAAAGGACCAGCTAACATCGTTTCAGTGATTGCTCCATTAACACAGGTGTGGGTGTTGATGAGGACAGGGCTGGAGATCAATCTGTCATGATTAAGTAAGAATGACACCACTGGACACTTTAAAAGGAGGCTGGTGCTTGGCATCATTGTTTCTCTTCTGTTAACCATGGTTATCTCTAAAGAAACACGTGCAGTCATCATTGCACTGCACAAAAATGGCCTAACAGGGAAGAGAATCGCAGCTAGAAAGATTGCACCTCAACAATCTATCGCATCATCAAGAACTTCAAGGAAAGAGGTTCCATTGTTGCCAAAAAGGCTCCAGGGCGCCCAAGAAAGACCAGCAAGCGCCAGGACCATCTCTTAAAAGTGTTTCAGCTGCGGAATTGGGCTACCAGCAGTGCAGAGCTTGCTCAGGAATGGCAGCAGGCCGGTGTGAGTGCATCTGCACGCACTGTGAGGCGGAGACTCTTGGAGCAAGGCCTGGTCTCAAGGAGGGCAGCAAAGAAGCCACTTCTCTCCAGAAAAAACATCAGGGACAGACTGATATTCTGCAAAAGATACAGGGAGTGGACTGCTGAGGACTGGGGTAAAGTCATTTTCTCTGATGAATCCCCTTTTCGATTGTTTGGGACATCTGGAAAACAGCTTATTCAGAGAAGACGAGGTGAGCGCTACCACCAGTCTTGTCTCATGCCAACTGTAAAGCATCCTGAAACCATTCATGTGTGGGGTTGCTTCTCAGATAAGGGAATCGGCTCTCTCACAGTCTTGCCTAAAAACACAGCCATGAATAAAGAATGGTACCAGAATGTCCTCCGAGAGCAACTTCTCCCAACCGTCCAAGAGCAGTTTGGCGATCAACAATGCCTTTTCCAGCATGATGGAGCACCTTGCCATAAAGCAAAGGTGATAACTAAATGGCTCAGGGAACAAAACATAGAGATTTTGGGTCCATGGCCTGGAAACTCCCCAGATCTTAATCCCATTGAGAACTTGTGGTCAATCATCAAGAGACGGGTGGACAAACAAAAACCTACAAATTCTGACAAAATGCAAGCATTGATTGTGCAAGAATGGACTGCTATCAGTCAGGATTTGGTCCAGAAGTTGATTGAGAGCATGCCAGGGAGAATTGCAGAGGTCCTGAAGAAGAAGGGTCAACACTGCAAATATTGACTTGCTGCATTAACTCATTCTAACTGTCAATATAAGCTTTTGTTACTCATAATATGATTGCAATTATATTTCTGTATGTGATAAAACATCTGACAAACACACATAAAAACCAGAGGGCAGCAGATCATGTGAAAATATAATATTTGTGCCATTCTCAAAACTTTTGGCCATGACTGTAGCTCATACCTCACATATCAGTTCTGTATATACTATATATCTGTACACACTACATCTATTATACCTTGTACTTCACATGTCAGTACACTGTTGTATATACTATATATCTTAACACACTGTATCTATTATACCTCATACCTTTCATATCAGTAGACTGCTGTATATACTATATAACTGTACAAACTGCATCTATTATACCTCATTTCTCACATATCAGTACACTGATGTATATACTATATATCTTAACATACTGCATCTATTGTACCTTGCATATCAGTACACTGTTGAATATACTATAAATCTGTGCACACTGCATCTATTATACCTTGTACTTTACATGTCAGTATACTGCTGTATACACTATGTATCTTAACACACTGTATCAATTATACCTCACACCTTTCATATCAGTACACTGCTGTATACACTATATAACTACACACTGCATCTATTGAACCTTGTATATCAGTATACTGTTGTATACAATATAAATCTGTACACACTGCATCTATTATACCTTGTACCTCAAATATCAGTACACTGCTGGTTATACTACATACACTACCTGTGTGCACTACATCTATTATACTGTATACTAGATGCAGTGTGTATATGTGTGTGTGTATATATATATATATATATATATATATATATATATATATATATTTAGTATATAGAGCAGTGTACTAAGCAATGTCACTCCCTGGCTGACAGCTTTCCCTGCCTGTCCCTATTCTACACACACATTTCTCCTTCTTTCTAATTCTAGCCTTTCCTTTCACTGTCCCTCGCAGTAGAATACAAGTTTGATTGACTTTTGACTGTCCCTGACGCCCTAATATCGTTCTTCTGGCAGACACTGTAAGATCCATCCACCCTCATTCACAGCCCATCACTGAATGACATTCTGCTTGTTGTGCTCGGGCACCTCCCTGCTTGCTGCAGCACTGATTGGATCATCTAGGCTGTCTGTCAGCCTGGGAGCCAATCAGGGCAAGCCCTTCCCCCCACTTCCTCTCGGGTTCATGTGAACACACTTTTTCTTCCTCTCTAAAGCTTTTGTCCTGCCAACATGTGCAGTAAAAGGGCGCTACACACCTTTTTACTGGATTCTTCCAAAACTAACCTGAAAAAGGTCAGGTTCATCTGTCATCTGAAAAATTAAATGGTTCATAACGAACTGGTTCACACATCTTTACTATGAAATTTGTCAATTGACTACCATTCACTTCAACTGCCATAAAGCTCACACACCCTACTACACTTTCCGTACAGAGAATACAGGAAACAAATGTGTGCCTCCGATATGGCTGTCCCTGGTATTTTGTTTTAATCAAAAAATAAACGACTTTACAATTTTAAAAAAGAACAAACATATTATTTCTCTTCTACCACCTGCCATCTCATTAAAGGGTTATTCCCATCTTAGACAATGGTGGCATATCGCTAGGGTATATCAAGAACAGAGCACCAAAAGTGAAGGAGGGCGTACTGCACATGTGCAGCCGCCATCCATTAGTTTCTATGGGGCCTCCGAAAATAGCCGAGCACTAGCTCAGCTACATAGAAATGAATGGGAGTGGTGGCCGCGCATGCGTGGTGGGCTTCCATTCATTTCGATGGGAGCAGCGGGGAGCTGCGCCTGGTGGAGCCGGACCCCGGGAAACCTTCAGGCACAGTGCTCCCCGCTCCATTCTCAATATAGACAATCCTAGCCATATGCCCCCATTGTCTAAGATGGGAATACCCCTTTAATGAAACTAAAACCAAACACATCAGACATTCCCTTTAATAACTCATTTGTTTTTTTCTTCACATTTTGCTCTTTTCAGAGGAGAAAAGAACTTCCACATTTTCTATTACATTTACGCTGGATTGTCAGAAAAGAAGAAACTTGTACATTATAAATTGCCAGAAAACAAGCCTCCCAGGTAATATAAAAGATAAGACAGAAACATGTTATAACGCCGGTGATGGTGAGTTATTACTTTTTCGCTCTCATGTAAGTGCTAACCATTTATCGCTCACATTTCAGATACCTACAAAATGAGCATATTAAAATGGTACAAGATTTTATGAATAACACATTCTACAAAACTCAGTTTGACTTAATTGAGCAGTGTTTCAAAGTGATAGGTTTTACACTGGAGGTGAGTGGTAACATCTCTGTTGTCCCTTTTATTTTACTAATCTATTGTACACATTCATAAGTATCTCCAAATTAAATTACATTTGTTTCTGCTGCTTTTGTGTTTTCCCTCTTTCTAATGACCAATATGCTTATGTGGTTTTGTAAACTACGTCCCATGTTCAAAATGTGATTTATTTAGGTGCAGTATTATATTTACAAGGAGTGTTAACTTTTTATTCATTCAAATATTTTGTTTGCTTTTACAACTGCTTCTTGGCGTTGAGCGATATTGTTTAGATTTCCCCTTGTTGTGGCCGGTTAAAACTAATTAATAACTGAGTTTAATCATCTGGCTGCTTGGGTAAAAATGGAACAATGGGTCTGGAAAGCTGGGCACACTTTTCTGATAACCTTTGTCTGAATGATCACCCCAATACATATGCTACTGCCAGAGAAAAAAGGTTCTTGTGTATTAAAATTATAGGTGGTTTGTCACCAGAAAATTCACTGATAACTGGGCACAATTTCTAGCTCAGCTAAATGTAATTATATTTTTCAGTGATCAGCTGATTCTTTCTGGAGCAAAAAAATACTGTTAATCCATAGGCAAATGAGCAGTTTAGTGCACCAAGGACGGGCACAAGCTACTCTGTGCACCATTGCTCCTCTTGCATCATCTGCAACCGCCTTCTCTCTCCTCCTTGATTGACAGGACCAGGTTCCTGCATAGTCTTCTTGTTTTGCCCTGTAAATAAAAGAGAAGGATGGGCTGGCAGAGGAAGCAGGAGAAGCAAGGGCCTGCCCTATGTGCACTTAACTGCTTATTTGCATATGGGTTCAAAGTAATTTTTCTAAAGTATAATCCAATGGTGAGGGTTAAATCACAGTAGAGCCCTTCAAAATCATAGATAGACGATCAATGTATAGGGAATAGCATGCACAAAATAATAAAACTTAAACCATTACTTTAGTCAATGAAAAAGGCTTATACAGTAACAATAAATCATCAACGTATACAATAATGTTAGAAGAATATAATGTTTGGGTCAATCCAACCAATATGTGCCATTGTTGACCAAATCACAGTCTCAATATCATAGTCAATATGTGTACCGTCAAAGTAGAGTGTATGCCCTTCAAGGCTACCGTCAGGAGAAAATCTTGTTATGAAAAAGCACTGATTGCACTGACTATTCAATCAGTATTTTTTCATAATAAGATTTCCCCCTGGTGGTAGCCTCAAACTGTTCAAGCTGTGCTTTTTCCTAAAGAAAAGCTAATTTGCATATCTTTTGGCTTGTTGTGAAGAAAGGAACACTAAGCCTATCTGATGCCACAAGGAAGATGTGCTAATTTGCTTATATTGTTGCCTAAAATGCAGAGCAGTGTTGGCTGGATTACAATACTCCTCATGCATACTAGGTGGTCACTTTAATGAGAAAGAGCACATCCAAGACCCTGACCAAGGCCAGTGAATCAGGGCACTTGATAAGACATTATTCAGTATTCTTTGTTCTTTGGAAGGAGAACTGACTTGTATGTCTTTTTTCTATTGGACTATTACATGTGTGTTTCTGTCTTTTTCTGATGTGCTTGAATTGAATAGCAAATATTAAAATCTGATTTTTGGGGGGAAATTTGGGGCAAATTGATTTTCTCATCCCTAATTTAGATGTCCCCTGTTGAGTTTGGTGGTATTGGTCAGACAAAATGTGTAGGGACCACATTATACCAGAGACTATTGCCTCTTTTCAGAACACAGATATCAAGACCCATTATGGTTATTTGAGGGCCTCCTAGTGACAGGGAGAAATTCCTGACTGGGAACCACTTTTCTGGGCAACTACTCTGTGATAGGTAGGACTTATAGGGCAATATAGCCTTGGCAGGGTGTAACAGGCTTAGTTTTCTTCCTCACCCTTTAATCTGGAACCGTGACCATGATCCAGTAAGACCATTCTATGTACTCTAACAATCACAAGTTTGGCATACACTTCACTTTAGAGGTACACATATTGATTACGATATTGAGAATGTGATTCAGTTAACGTTGGCGCGTAGAAGTTCCAAGGTTCATAATCACATTTACCTCAATTTTTAACACCATTCCTCATGCCTATTGTCAAATATGGCTTTATCTGTTTAATTCTTCTTTTAATTATATAACTTACAATTATATAATTTACTTGAAGGAACTTGGAAGTGTGTACAGTATCCTTGCTGCTATTTTGAATGTGGGAAATATAGACTTCACTTCAGTGGCATCAGAACATCAGATAGATAAAAGCAACATCTCCAATCCATCCATACTGGAAAACTGTAAGATTCAATCATGTTAAGTCTTTTTAATGTAAAAATATTGCTGCAAACCTGTTGATCGTATGAAGTGTGGTTGGGTCTTCAAGCTTCTCAATGCACAGAGATGTCCTTCTTTACGTTTCCTCTTGGCTTGACAGTACTGTACTCAGAAATGAATGACATGAGAAGACCAACTTTGAAAAAAAAAACAAAAAACATGAGTTTACAGTACTCTGTCTGATATGTGTATGTATTATCTGTTATATCTATCCTATTAATTGCCGGATCTCCTCTTTTTCCATCAGTTCTACAAAGCGTAATTGACTTGGATATGTTTTATCATGATATGGGAAAGATACTTCCAGTATGGGCATTTGTAGGTCAAGGATCCACTCTGTTTTCCTTGCTTTCTGGAATATTCTCAATATTCCAATACTGAATTTCAGAAGAATCAATACTTTTCCTGCCCGGCTTCTTTTGTGTTGGCCTTCATGCACACTGCACAAAACTAAACTACTTTACATCTCCTGATGTAAAGTGATGTAGTACCTGGGGGTACTACAAATAGCTTATTATTATGCATTGTATTTCACTAGTTGTTTCCTGGCTACTACCAGCAAGGAAGGTATGGCACAGGTTTGCAGGAGCAGGGTTAACCGGTTTCTCCCATCTTGGTAGAAGTGGGCTGGTCTTGCCTCCTGCCAGGAAGGGGACTTCTTGTGTAGAGGCAGAGTGGAGAGGGTGCAGACTGCAGTGCTTCTTCTCCTACAAAGAATTCTCCAGATAGAACTATTACTAAATTGCCTAAAGTAAAGCTTTGAGAAGATAAAGATAGCAGACTGACCTGATAAAGCTACTACAAGTACTCTTGTACTTAGAAAAAAAGGACTTTGTTACGTTCAACTTTGGTCTTATTCTTCGGTGCTTACTTTCAATGCAACGGACTCCAGGGAGTAACTACCTGAGATAGAACACCATGATGCTACAACACTATATCAGGCCCACTACCACTCCCATCCTATACACTGACTTCCATGGGTGCTCGCTGCATATTCAAATGTGCTTTCCTTGCAAAAGGAAAAGAAAGCTAAGCCTCTTTGATGTCAGTAAAAGTATAATAGCTAATTTGCATATATTTTTCTCAGAAACCTAGAGTAGTGTTGCCTGGCCAACAATACCCCTCGCATACTGTATACCAGAGGCTCTCCATAATCTACTTCATATGCTTCATCCGAAGTCGATTTGCATAAAATTTCATTGTAATACTGTATGTGTTCGGTACTAAGGTTTTTTTTAAAGTAATAATTAATTCACAAAGTTATTACACGAAGTCACGTGAGACTTCACGAACTAATAACTTCAGCTCATCAGAGCCAATACATTCTAACACTGTACAGAGCTCCCACTCCGTACAGTATTACAATGAAGTTTTGTGCGAATTGATTTCGGATGAAACATTTGAAGTTGATTCTCTCATCTCTAAAAGCTATATTATATACATTTGGGACAAAATGAGCTTTCTTATCCTTTTGGAAAAAAATGATTAGCATTTTTCTTTCCAGAGGAGTGTTACATGAAGACATTGGGTTTTCTTGTCCTTTTGGAAGGAAAACTGGTTTGCATGTCTCTTTTATTTCTTTTTATTTGCCTGAAACCCATCTCAAGAAAGTCGGAATTGTCAAAATCGAAGTAAAAAAAAAATTCTGGATGAATTTTAAATCAATAGTATTGATTTGCTCATTTCTAACTCCTATACTTGTGCCACCTGACTTCTGTTCATTTCAGGGTTTTGATGGCAAGAACAGCTCAGTTTGCAGAAACCTAATGCACACCATTATAAATAATGGGATCTGTCAGGATTCATTGGGCTCCATTAGAAAATGGATTCACCATAGCTATGGTATCATGATATGGTAGAGATGATGCTAGTGTAAGCAGTACCTGCATGCTTACTTTCATCAGCAGTTGGTTTATGAAGTATTCTAAGGCTGGTTGCCTCCGATTTTCAAACAACTTTAAAACAAACACAAATCAGAAGAAAAATGTATTTTTGTAACTTGAAGACTTGGCAAAGACTTTTTAGCAAACCTAGGAAAAATATAAATATGCCATAAACAACAGATGTGCTTCAGCTGCTAAGATGTGATGCATATTAACATAATGAATTCCGCTGGAACTAACGAGGATGGCATTTTGAGTGATCACTTAGACTATTTCTTGACACGTCATCACATAACAGCTTATAATATATGTATAAAGCAATTTTCGGTACAAAGGTCTGTAGGCAGCACAGGAGCCCATATGCAACAGCAAACAGTTGTAATGCTGTTTTAACACCAAAAGGACTCAAACTGTAGTTTGGAAAATCCTGTTACCATGTCGAGGGTCGTGAAGCAGGAGAACCAGTGGCTGCGATGTAGATGCTCATTATACAACATTCACTGTGGTAATTTTTCATAGGAAGTCAATTAACATATCAGTATGTTTTTGGGGCATAGGAGAAAACCAGAGTACCAAGAGGAAAGTCATGGGGAGAACATACTGTACAAAATTGCAGATGTTGTCCTTGGTCTTTATCTTGTCACTTTTAATTTCTATGCAGCAGTAAAGGGAAAAGTCACACTATTTCAGAAAACTCAAAATTTTTGATTTATGGAGCAACAAAGAGTAGTTGGTGATTTTTCCCTAAGGGAAATGTTGATAATCATAAAGCGAACCACCTAAAATCATTTAAAAAGGACTTGGAACTTCTTCTGAAATGCTTTAGTAACTACTTTCTTGTAATTTTGTTTATTCTTTTATTATTCCTCCTAGAGGTTTATGAATGAATTACTAGCAGTTTGCAGTGAAGGTCCATATGGGTGTTACCAGTTGGGAAGGAAGTGTCCCTGCACAGTCTGACACTGGCAGCACTGATTGGAAAGTGTCAGACTGTGCAGGGACACCCGCCTTTCTCAACAGGTAATAACCATCTGGACCTGCACTGTGTTATGGTCAACCAACACAACCAACACAGCCAACCAACACAACCTTTAGGCCTAAGCCTAAAGGTGTTATCCCGGCAGTCTCCTGGTTTTTACTCTTTAATTCCTATACAGGGATTTAGTCTTCACAGCAGGAAATGCACCAGGTTGCTACCTCTTGGAGCAGTCTCTATGTGATTGGCTGCTGGCCTATGGAGTTTAGAGACATCGGTGTGTACCACAAAGGGAATAGTTAACTAACAGCAATAACAGGCTGAGGGCAGAGTTTGTGAGAACCCGTGAAAAACAGTCCAAAGGTCAGGGCAGGCAGAACAGGATCAGGATCCAGGAATCAGGGATGCACAGGCAAACAGATTATAGCTCCTTTACAAGCTCTAACAAGCCAGTGAGACCTAGCAAGATCTATAGAAACCAATTGCTCAGTCAAGGGGTTGAACAAACAGCCCAGCTTACATATATAGATGAGTAGATTAGCTCACTAGTCAAGCAGCTGAGCACAGGGCCAGAAAGGGGAATTAACCCTTGCAGTGTTACAAGGAAGAGTTTCTCCAATATACACATAGGAAGATACCTTGCAGCCGAGCTGTGGTCTATAGTGTGGGGAAGAGAAGGAAGTTTGTAAGGTTCAGATTCATCCAGTAGCTGCAGTGCACTAAAGCTACTGGCTGTAAAATTCTTTACACAGGGGCCCACTCACTAAATTTGATGCATCTCTATTGAGGTTACACACCTGTATACTTCCTGCTATGAAATCTACTCCCTTCTATCCTGATCCACATCTACTGTATTAATGTTGTTCAGCAGTTGTGGTTTTGCTACAGTATCTTATAATCCCAGGCTAATCTCAGAACAATTAAAACTGTATATCCAAATTGCTGAAATACTCTAGTACAGGGATGCCCAAACTGCGGCCCTCCAGCTGTTTCAAAACTACAACTTCTATCATGTCCAGAGAGCCTACAGCAGAGCATGATGGGAGTTGCAGTTTTACAACAGCTGGAGGGCCGCAGGTTGAGCATCACTGCTCTATTATATAAATGGGAGGATGGGCATAGTTGCCTAAAATATCACTAATTGTTCTACTTTGTGTTTTTTATCTCAGCTGCCTCCTTGCTGTGTATACAACCTGATGAACTGCAAGATGCGCTCACTTCTCATTGTGTGGTCACTCGTGGAGAAACCATAATTCGTCAGAATACTGTGGAGAAAGCCGCTGATGTTAGAGATGCTATGTCCAAAGCATTATATGGTCGGCTCTTTAGCTGGATTGTAAACCGAATCAATGCTTTACTGAAACCAACCAATGAATTAAGGTATTATGTATTTGAATTTTATATTTGATAAATTTCGGATATACAGCAACATTTAGTCCAGAGATTTTAAGTGTAACTTATTTTTTAATATGTATGTAGGAACAGTAAATATGATATACTATATTAGGGACATACAGTGGAGAAAATAAGTATTTGATCCCCCACTGACTTCACCACATTGACGGGAAGATGAACGAGGCCATGTATCGCAAAATCCTGGGTGACAACCTCCTTGCCTCCTCCAGGGCACTGAAAATGGGTCATGGATGGGTCTTTCAGCACGACAACGACCCAAAACATACAGCCAAGGAAACAAAGGAGTGGCTCCATAAGAAGCATATCAAGGTCATGGAATGGCCTAGCCAGTCTCCTGACCTCAATCCCATCTAAAATCTATGGAGAGAGCTGAAGCTTCGCGTTTCCAAATGCATGCCTAAAAACCTTAAAGATATGAAGATGATTTGCAGAGAGGAGTGGGCCAAAATTACTCCTGAAGTGTGTGCAAACCTTATTAAAAAACTATAAGAAACGTCTGACTGCTGTGCTTGCCAACAAGGGTTTTGCCACCAAGTATTAAATGATGTTTTCCTAGGGGATCAAATACTTATTTCCCTCAAAGAAATGCAAATTATTTTTTATTTCTCATTTCATGTAATTTTCTCCGTTTTTCTATTGATATTCTATGTGGCACTGTTAAAATAAAGCTGGCATAAAATTATGAGACGTTTCATTTATTTTTTAGTATTAAAACTTTTAAAGTCAGTGGGGGATCAAATACTTTTCCTCCACTGTATGTTAATTTATTATTAGATACCTGTATACAAAGTCTCCCCATAGCAACCTAAGGAGAATCTGTCCTCAGTTTTCTACTGGACACAGACGTTGGTGGAAATCTGTATCATGTCGCAGCTTCTCAGCCTGTCTCTGGCCTCCCTGTCCCAGCTTCTCCATCGTTTTCCCAGACTTGCTTCCCTAAATATATAACAAAGCTTAGGCTACTTTCACACCTGTGCTTTCCCTTTCTGCTATTGAGATCCATCATAGGATCTCAAACGCGGAGGAAAACACTTCAGTTTTGTCCCCATTCATTGACAATGGGAACAAAACTGAATGAAACGGAAGGCTCCAGAATGCATTCCATTTTGTGTCATTGCATTCCCATGACGCACACAAAAGCGTTTTTGAGTGCGTCATGGGATACTGATCAATACGAATCCATTATGAAACACAATGTAAGTCAATGGAGACTGATTGTTTTTTTCGGACACAAAAAACCCTGCATCCGGCGCCCATTAACTTTCAATGCGTTTAGTGACGGATCCGTCTTGTTCATTTGGGATATCAAACAACCGGATCTGTTCTGAACGGATGCAGACGGTTGTATTATATACCGAATGTGTTTTTGCTGAACTCATGACAGATCCAGCACAGATGTGAAAGTAGCTTTACTAAGACTAATATGACCCTGCAGTTTATCTGCTAAATTCTGGCAGCAGAACTCCTCTCTATCTTCCCTGTGTGTCTGGTTAGCAGTGGGAAGATAGAAAGGGGCGTGTGGTTGCAGTGTTCAGTGCTTACTGAAAGCGTATGATGTTCATGCTTACTTATTATCAGCGCTGAAGTCCAGCTCCTCTACCTATCCTCCCAGCACTAACCAGTGACCCACTGGGAAGATTGAGGGGGGTGCTGTCAGATAAATTGCAGGATCTCATTAGTCTTAGTAAGCTCTGATACACATTTAAAGAAGCGGGGTTGTGGTAAGAAGGCAGAGGCTGGGAGAGGGAGATCAGAGGCAGGCTGAGAAGCTTCTGCATCATACAGTTATCCAGCATCTTCCACTTTTAGCAGAATTCTGAAAATGGATTTTTCTTAACAATGCTCAGTAGAGGATTAATAAAAGAGACATTACATATAGTTTTATGATAAAAAATGATCAAATTTCCCTAATGAGGTATATTACAAAAATACTTTCACTGTCCCTATACACTACTACACTGGGTAGTCCTACCAGTGACTGACAGGCTTTAATGGCTGTGCATACAGACATAGCTGTCAATCACTGAGTAGGACTGCCTATTGAATTCCTAAGAGTAGAAAGAGTAGGAATGTAATCAAAGAAATTAAAAGTTATACTGAACCCTTTACCACAAAACTATATATCAATTGGCTCAGCTCCTATGTTAAAACATGCTGCCTACAGATCAGTCACCATGTTCAAAGTGATAGGTTCCTTTCTATTTCAAGTAGGACTTTACCATAATGTTCCCATAATGCCACAATATGCCAAAATAGGAGTGTGTACTTTATGGAGCAAGATGACCAGCTTTGAAACAAAATTGATTTTTCAAATGTGTGTCACAAGATGCTTATTTTATATCTGTCTATGTGTGGCCACCCAGTGGTTGTGTACTGAATTACAGAGTGTTGATGGTTTTGCTAGCATGTTGAACCTGAATCTACTTATGAATTGCTAGAACAATGCTACACTGAGTGTTATCAGTGGGGGTTGTCCCTGCACAGTCTGACACTGGCAACGCTAATTGGATAGTGGCAGACTGTGCAGGGACACCCCCCCAACTGATAACACAATTTTGGACCTTCATTGAAAACTGCCAGTGTTACAGAGATGACCCATGTCTGCTGCTGCTGCTTCACTTACTGGTCCTGGGTTTCTGTATCCCAGTGGTGTGGACTCCTCTCCCCTTTCTGGTGGGTATGACCACCAGGAGTGCTCTTTTCATCCACGCAGTCTGTGGCCTGCTTGCCAGCAAGCCTTCTTCTTCTTCTTTGACTGTAGGATGTTCACGTTCTTCCCAGGTTATAAAGGGCCAGCATGCACATCCTAATTGTCACCAACCAACGGCTGGCAACTCTGAGGTATAAAAGGCACCTTTCCCTATAGGAAGGTGCCTGAGAAATAGGTACAATAGCTTGCTAGCTCCTGCTAATGTGTGTTGTCTCTGTTGTCTGCCCGTGTCCAAACTTTCATCTTGTTTACTGGAATCTGACCACCCACTGCCTGGCCTGTGGCTGACCGTCCATATTGACCCGCTGCTGCCTGCCCTGACCTTGGACTGTTTACCATATAGCACATACCCTTCCTGACCTCAGCCTGTTCCTGACTACAATTTTGCCTGACCCCTCGGTGCCTTGTATCAATGTCTCTGACCCCTGTCGGTCAGCTGTCAATCCAAAAAGACTACTCCATGAGACAGCAGTCTGGTGGTTCTCCTGCAGCAAAGTCCAGATCCCCATACAGGGGTTAAAGGGTGAAAACTACCATAACAACTAGCAGGAATAATAAAGAAGTGAGTCATAAGAATAGATGCTCCAGAATTGTTATTGCATGGGGTATGCAAGTAGTTGCTAGGGCAAACATGTCAGGATAGGTGACAACTCCTCTTTAAACCATCCCTAGCTCTACAGGGCAAAGGGACCATTCACAGATCATTGTTGATTAGGTGGGGCTGCTAATTTGTTAGCCAGGGAAGTAAAACTTTCAGAGTAGAGAAAGCTGTAAATCTTATACACTTACAGCAACTTTTAAGGGGTGAGAACATAAATCCAATAAGTATTACAGAAGGGTCCATGGCAGAACTTGAGGCTGACACTTGGATTTCTGGCTTGGATATGCTGTGGAGGACATGGTGGATCTGTATACTGTGGATTAGCCCCATTCAATGAAAAATTTCCAAGCAGAATTCCTGTAAATAGGATATTTATGCTTATTATTTCCGCGACGCAGACAAAATTCCACCTCAATTTTCCCCAGCATGTGAATGGTGTTAGAAATCCCTATTCACATGAATTAGATGTCAGGTGCAGAATCCGTAATACATCCTAGGAAGGCTCCCTATATCTTATCTTCCTAGACTGTTGTGAGTTTGACATGGAGCAGGCCCTGGCCCACAGGGGAACAGGTGAACAGGCCCTGGCCCACAGGGGAACATGTGAATCCCCCGGTGGGCCCCTGAGCTAAGTAGGCCTCTAGTCCTTCACCTCCTGCACAAGTGACACATAACACAGTAGACTGACCTATAAATAGGCTGCCTAAGATGCTATGCAGTACATTGCCTATGTCCATATAAAAGACTGGATAGTGTGGGCAGGTAGCATATGCATGTGGGCCCCCAGAGTGAGCTTTACAGTGGGCTCCCAGAGGGAATTTTACTGGTGGGCCCTAGACACTCCAGTCCGACCCTGGAGGGGAATATTGAGATTAACTATGGCCACATTAAAGTTTTAGGTTTCTGAGGAGTTATACCTTAAATGGGGTTTTATGAAATAAAAAATTTTAAAAAGCTGCTTACGGTATTTCCAGAACAGCGCCACTTTTGTCCATAGGCTGTGCTTGGTATTCCAGTCCAGGACCATTCCAGTGTATGGATCAAGTAAGCAGCCATGTTTGTCTAAACTAACAAAAAAAAAACCTTTAAGAAAACAACTCCCAAACTTTTTGTATGGCACTTAACGTAACTAAAGATTCACTCACTTTCTTAATCAGATAGTTGCTCCGAATCAGTTCTCATGCGTGTGAGATATTGCTTTATGATTGATTTAAGCATCATACATGAAATGTATTCTGTTTGAAAGATTAGTGATGCAAATAGCAGGCCATAAATAGAAGACAATTATGAGATGTGTTTGATCTTGCAGTGAGGAGGATGCGGGATGCAGTATTGGGATTCTTGATATCTTTGGCTTTGAGAATTTTAAAAAGAATTCCTTTGAACAACTCTGCATAAACATTGCAAACGAGCAAATACAATTCTACTTCAACCAACACATTTTTGCTTGGGAACAGGTAAGAAAATGCCATTTTATTATAGAGAACATTTCATTCATTAACCTTTTCTTGATTCATATGATGTCATATTTTCAATACGACCCTTTTTTGACCATGTCAAATCTAAATTTTTGGACATTTTTCAGGTTTTTATTTATTTGTATTATAGATGTACCATATTTTTCACTGTCACAGGAGTGCTCTTTTCATCCACGCAGTCTGTGGCCTGCTTGCCAGCAAGCCTTCTTCTTCTTCTTTGACTGTAGGATGTTCACGTTCTTCCCAGGTTATAAAGGGCCAGCATGCACATCCTAATTGTCACCAACCAACGGCTGGCAACTCTGAGGTATAAAAGGCACCTTTCCCTATAGGAAGGTGCCTGAGAAATAGGTACAATAGCTTGCTAGCTCCTGCTAATGTGTGTTGTCTCTGTTGTCTGCCCGTGTCCAAACTTTCATCTTGTTTACTGGATTCTAACCACCCACTGCCTGGCCTGTGGCTGACCTCCATATTGACCCGCTGCTGCCTGCCCTGACCTTGGACTGTTTACCATATAGCACATACCTTTCCTGACCTCAGCCTGTTCCTGACTACAATTTTGCCTGACCCCTCGGTGCCTTGTATCAATGTCTCTGACCCCTGTGGGTCAGCTGTCAATCCAAAAAGACTACTCCATGAGACAGCAGTCTGGTGGTTCTCCTGCAGCAAAGTCCAGATCCCCATACAGGGGTTAAAGGGTGAAAACTACCATAACAACTAGCAGGAATAATAAAGAAGTGAGTGACTTTGAACAACTCTGCATAAACATTGCAAACGAGCAAATACAATTCTACTTCAACCAACACATTTTTGCTTGGGAACAGGTAAGAAAATGCCATTTTATTATAGAGAACATTTCATTCATTAACCTTTTCTTGATTCATATGATGTCATATTTTCAATACGACCCTTTTTTGACCATGTCAAATCTAAATTTTTGGACATTTTTCAGGTTTTTATTTATTTGTATTATAGATGTACCATATTTTTCACTGTATAAGACAAACCTGATTACAATACGCGCCTAGGAAAATCTGAAAAAATATATATATTCAATCAGACCCCAATCTTTATCAGACCTCAGATCAGGCTCCCTCCAATCAGACAGTCAAAACTATATCAGAACTCAGATCAGACCAACAATTTTTATTTAGACCTCAGATCAGACCCTCAGTCTGTACTAGACCCTCCAATCAAACCCCCACTCTTTATCAGACCTCAGATCAGACCCTCCAATCAGAACCCCACCTCTGTAACAGACCCTCAACTTTATTAGATCTCAGATCAGACCCCCCCCCAATCACGCCCCCAATCTGTATCAGACCTCAGATCAGACACAAATAAATGAACTTTGGACGGCACACTCTTCCTGCACTTACTGCTCCCTGATCTTCTTTCAGGCCCCGTGCTGCACTGTAAGTGACAGGTCATAGTGCACACCTATGTGCATTATACCCTGACGCTATACGCAGTGATGATGTAGTGCAGCACTGGGCCAGTGGAAGACTAGGGAGTAGTGAGTACAGCCAGCGCTAGCAGACCTGCAGTCATCTCTCCCCTCGCCTCCTGCATACCAACATACCAATGAGCGCTTCCATAATGAAAATGCTCATTAGTATTCGCTTTATGAGACAAAAGTGTGGCAGGGCTTGATAGAAACATAGGGGGGAATTTATCATTAGGAAAATATTTGAAGTCAGTTTTGCTTCAGTCTGTGTTGGAGTACTTTCTGCCACATTTATCAAAAGTCACAGGTTGTTTGATAAATGTGGCTTGTTCTTAAACCTAACACTTCTGTCTAGAGAAGCTACTCCACTTTTCCTACTCCACCCTCCTCCTGGAGTGAGATTGCGACTATTTTGCGACTTTTTTAAAAAAGTCGCAATGATAAATCTGGAGTGAAACTCATTAACATGGCTAACCACACCCACTTTTCCACCCATATTACAAACTGGAGTGAGTGGTGTACACATGCAAAAAGTCGCAAAAAAATGCGCAAAAAAGTCGCAAAAGCCCTATCGTGCGACTTTTTGAAGACAGAATTCTGGAGTGAAGGTGTGATAAATCAGGGCCATAGTGTATTTCTCATCCCTATGGGAACTATTAAAAAAAAGTGCAAAAAAAAAAAGTTTTTAGAAATAAAAAAATATAAAAATTCAACTCACCTCTCTTTCCCCAAAATGTACAGTAAATAACAATATGTAAACAATAAACAATACACATCATGGGCATAGCTGCATGCGAAAACACCCGTACTACTAGATAATAAAAGTATTTTTCCCATATGGCAAACGACAAAACAATTTGCCGTTTTTTTGGTCGCTTCACCTTCCACAAAAAATTTTATAAAAAGTGATCCAACTGTCATACACACTGCAAAATGATACCATTGAAAAGTACAGATTACTCCGCAAAAAATAAGCCCTCAGAAGCTCCATACTCATAAATACAAAAAAGTTATAGGGGTCAGAATATGGGGATGAAAAGAAAAAGAAAATTTCAAAGCTTATATTTTATTTCAGTATTAAAATGCACAGATTTACCGCATAGGAAATGGTGGGGAAAAAAGCATAAAACTGTGGGGGAATGGTGTGTTTTTTTATAATACCACCGCATTTGGAATTTTTGCCTATGAAGTAACAAGGGTGCAACACCTCTTCTTCTAACTCAGCACTGTGCCACTCCTCTCTTATTCCTCTTGGAAATTTATGAATAAGTTGCCAGCTGGAAGTTACTATTCCTCTTGTCATATGGGAGTATCCCTGCACACTGACACTGGCATCTCACATGGGATTGTATCCTGCTCCTGATTATACCCAGTAAAAATAAAAAATCCTCACAGATCTTATTAAAGTAAATGGGAGAGTAGCGGCAGCCTACACAAGGGGTGCACCAACGTCTTTATTAAAAGGTTGTCCCACGAAAAATATTCTACACTCATCAAACCAGTGTATTTGAATCTGAATACTTTAGTAATTATATGCAGTTAAAAGTTTGGTATAGCCACTGAGTTACTGAATAAAATGTATCTGTATAGCACCACCTGCTGTTTGTTTTTTTTCTTATTTCTTTGTCCTGCTCACTGAGAAGGCCGCACATGCTCAGATTCATCCTCCACAGCCTCCTGAGCTGTGATAGGGAGATCATGGACACACCTCCTGAGCTTTGATAGGTAGAGCATGAACACGCCTCCTGAGCTGTGATAGGGAGAGCCAGTGGTGTAGCTAAATGCTCATGGGCTCTGGTGCAAGAGTTCAGCTTGGGCCTTCTCTCAGTGCTTTGTGGCCAGGGGCAGGGAAGCATATAGCCTTTGTGCTGCCTGAGGCAAAAATTGAAACGGCGCCCCCACTCACCATGTCAAATTCTTGATCTAACCCCTTCCCTCCAGCCAGAGGTGTAAATTGACCAGCATGCACTTTTCTATAATCCCAGTGTCTTCTTATGTGGCACAAGGGTCTTTAGGTCCCCTCAGGTTCCAGGACCCGGTAGTGGCTGCTACCTCTGCACCCCCTATAGCTAAGCCCCTGGGGAGAGCATGGACACGCCCCCTTAGCTGCAGCAGAAAAGACACTCCCCTTGAGCTGTCAGCTTCATATAAATCTAGCAGAGCAATGAATGGGGAGATCTCTGGATCCATGTGAGGTACAGGGCTGGTTCTAGCTTTGTTAGAAAGAGATTGTCATGTTCTATATGTCTGATTTTCATTTTTAACATTAGTCATGGGATAACCTCTTTAAGTGCAGCATGTGCCACCTGTTATAGTGCATCCTGTTAATAATACAGCACATGTTGAAAGAAATGCAAGGTCAGACCTGACATTATTTTTTAATACTTTTTAAGTTCCAAAAGTGGTGGAAATTATAGATAAATTAGTGTAACTCATGATTTTGCGTCGCATTCAATTCACATTACACTTTGTTCCTCAACGTTGTTTTCAAAAAAAAAAAAACACTGAAAAAACACTGAAAAATCTTTTCCAGGGAGTATGTTTCAATAAGAAGAAAACAGAGCCTTCATCAGTAACAGAGACTATGGCGCAGCCGCAGATGTGAATAGAGCCGTACGGTGTTATTCATGGTTTACACCTGGTCATTTCTAGTGAAAAGAGTCTCCCTCTAGGATTAATCAGTATATTTATACGGCAATTATACTTTTCAAGCCGAGAACAGATTATATTGTTCTGAGCACCAACAGCTTGCAAATGAGCTACACAAAGCTGGGATATGAACAATTTCTTACCTAATGTACTGTGAAACCTCATATCTCGCACACACAGTATCTGGACAAACACGGTGCTGGATGCAGCTTTCCTATGTGTGCACAGTAAGGACATTTACAATGCAAATCCTTATGTACTCATTTGCATTTCTAATGCACATATGGTAGCTATATGCAATTGGTGTGACCTTTGGAATTGCTGCTGATAGGTTAATTAGAGGAACACTGCCTACTGTACATGCAAGTGGATGTATGAATCACTGATGTAATTATACATTTTCTGCTTGGCAAAAAAAAATAAATTTGTGGCATGAATATTTTTACTTAATTTCATTATATCTGATTGTAGGGTATCTTGTTAGTGTAAGAAAAATAGTAACATATTAACATAGTCTGAAAAAAAAAACATCTGTCCATCCAGTTCAGCCTGGTATCCTGCAAAGTTCATCCAGAGGAAGGCAAAAAAAACCTTCATGAGGTCAAAGCCAAGTTTCCTAATTTTAGGGGGAAAAAATTCCTTCCCGACTCCAATCAGGCAAATGGAATAAAGCTTCGTTCACAAATCAGTGTTCCTTGTACAGTCATGGCCAAACGTTTTGAGAATGATACAAATATTAATTTTTACAAAGTCTACTGCTTCAGTTTTTATAATGGCAATTTGCATACACTCCAGAATGTTATAAAGAGTGATCAGCTTAACAGCAATTACTTGCAAAGTCAATATTTGCCTAGAAAATGAACTTTATCCCCCAAAACACATTTCAACATCATTGCAGCCCTGCCTTAACCCTTACAGTACCAGCGCCGTACATGTACGGCGCTGGGGCGATGCGGGCACATGGCGCCCGCTCGCGGGTGCGGCGGGCGTCATGGCCGGCAAGTCTCTGTTGTTTCTAACAGCAGAGACTTGCCGCTACTTACTACATCGGCGGCGTCTTCCTGAGCGATTAGATGCCATGATCACACGTGATCACGGCATCTAGTTGCGTCTAAACGTATGGCCGTGTGTGTGGCCAATCGGGGTGTCTGTACACCGTATGAAAACTGTAATCCTCGCTGGTGAGGATTACAGTTTTCAAAGTGCAATTCTTATTCTGGCCACTAGATGGCAGGCCAGGATAAGAGATGAGCAATTCATCGATTTATCTGAGTCTAGAAAATCCATGATTGCTCATAAAGAAAAAAAAAGCCACAATATATAAGTTCATATTAGAGCTTTCAAATAGTAAAAAAAAAATAAAAAAAATTTTTAAAAAAATATATAAAAAATAAAAAAGATATAAAAGTTCAAATCACCCCCCTTTCCGTATAAGTAAAAAATAAATACCTAAATAACACTAAATATAGACATCATGGGTATCACCGTGACCGAAAAAGCCCGTACTTTTAAAATATTTAAAAAAATCCAATACGGCGAATTGTGTGGCGGAAATGGCGATTTGCCGTTTTTTTGTCGCTTTTTTTTTCTAGAAAAAATTAAATAAAAAGTGATCAAAAAGTCACACACACCCCAGAATGGTATCAATAAAATCTTCAGATTGTCCCGCAAAAAATGAGCCCCCATACAGCTCTGTACACATAAATACCAAAAAGTTATAGGGGTCAAGATATGACAAGGAAAAAAAAAAAAAAAGGGCAACTTTCTAATTATTTTTTCACTATCAAAACGCAGGAAAAACTATACATATTAGGTATTGCCGGATTCGTACTGACCAGTAGAATGAAAGTTATGGGTCAGTTTTAATGCACATCGAACGCTGTAAATAAGAAACCCGTAGAACTGTAGCGGAATAGCGTTTTTTTTTGCAATTTCACCTGATTTGGAATTTTTTTCCCGCTTCCCACTACACCATATGCAATATTAAATGGTGGCGTTGGAAAGTACAACTTGTCCCGCAAAAAACAAGCCCTCATACAGCTATGTGAACAGAAAAATAAAAGAGTTATGGCTGTTTGAAGGCAGGGAGCGCAAAACGAAAATGCATGACCGAAAAAACCTCCGGTACTGAAAGGGTTAAAAGGACCAGCTAACATCGTTTCAGTGATTGCTCCATTAACACAGGTGTGGGTGTTGATGAGGACAGGGCTGGAGATCAATCTGTCATGATTAAGTAAGAATGACACCACTGGACACTTTAAAAGGAGGCTGGTGCTTGGCATCATTGTTTCTCTTCTGTTAACCATGGTTATCTCTAAAGAAACATGTGCAGTCATCATTGCACTGTACAAAAATGGCCTAACAGGGAAGAGTATCGCAGCTAGAAAGATTGCACCTCAGTCAACAATCTATCGCATCATCAAGAACTTCAAGGAGAGAGGTTCCATTGTTGCCAAAAAGGCTACAGGGCGCCCAAGAAAGACCAGCAAGCGCCAGGACGTCTCTTAAAAGTGTTTCAGCTGCGGGATCGGGCTACCAGCAGTGCAAAGCTTGCTCAGGAATGGCAGCAGGCAGGTGTGAGTGCATCTGCACGCACTGTGAGGCGGAGACTCTTGGAGCAAGGCCTGGTCTCAAGGAGGGCAGCAAAGAAGCCACTTCTCTCCAGAAAAAAACATCAGAGACAGACTGATATTCTGCAAAAGGTACAGGGAGTGGACTGCTGAGGACTGGGGTAAAGTCATTTTCTCTGATGAATCCCCTTTTCGATTGTTTGGGACATCTGGAAAACAGCTTATTCAGAGAAGACGAGGTGAGCGCTACCACCAGTCTTGTCTCAAGCCAACTGTAAAGCATCCTGAAACCATTCATGTGTGGGGTTGCTTCTCAGCCAAGGGAATCGGCTCTCTCACAGTCTTGCCTAAAAACACAGCCATGAATAAAGAATGGTACCAGAATGTCCTCCGAGAGCAACTTCTCCCAACCGTCCAAGAGCAGTTTGGCGATCAACAATGCCTTTTCCAGCATGATGGAGCACCTTGCCATAAAGCAAAGGTGATAACTAAATGGCTCAGGGAACAAAACATAGAGATTTTGGGTCCATGGCCTGGAAACTCCCCAGATCTTAATCCCATTGAGAACTTGTGGTCAATCATCAAGAGACGGGTGGACAAACAAAAACCTACAAATTCTGACAAAATGCAAGCATTGATTGTGCAAGAATGGACTGCTATCAGTCAGGATTTGGTCCAGAAGTTGATTGAGAGCATGCCAGGGAGAATTGCAGAGGTCCTGAAGAAGAAGGGTCAACACTACAAATATTGACTTGCTGCATTAACTCATTCTAACTGTCAATATAAGCTTTTGTTACTCATAATATGATTGCAATTATATTTCTGTATGTGATAAAAGCATCTGACAAATACACATAAAAACCAGAGGGCAGCAGATCATGTGAAAATATAATATTTGTGTCATTCTCAAAACTTTTGGCCATGACTGTACGTGCTCTCCATTTTAATGTAGGTATTCACACATCAGTTTTTACCATGGTCCGTGTTTTTAGTACGGATGCATGCTCTATTTTGTCCGTGCTCACAGATCCATTATACCCATTATAATCTATGGGTCTGTGAAAACCACGGATGCCACACGGATGCAATCCATGTTTCACAAATCATTAGGAAGAGTGCTGTGAAAATTATTTTTTAGCTTTGCAATGTCAGTGAAACATGGATGACACACGGGCAGCAAAAAATGGACATACGGATCCAACACAGATTCATCAGGGACATTGTCACGGAGGTATCACTGACTACAGTTTCACGGATTTAAGCACGGACAGGGACGTGTGAATGAGGCTTAACTCTCTGGATTAACGACCCTTCTCCAGAAATCTAATAACTTTACTCTGTAATATTATTACACTCCAGAAATACATCCAGGCCCCTCTTGAACTCTTTTAGTGAACTTACCATCACCACCTCCTCAGAGAGTTCCATAGTCTCACTGCTCTTACCGTAAAGAATCCTCTTCTATGTTTGTGTACAAACCTTCTTTCCTCCAGACGCAAAGGATGTCCCCTCGTCACAGTCTTGGGGATAAATAGATGATGGGAGAGATCTCTGTACCAGTGGCATAGCGTGGGTTGCCAGCACCCGGGGCAAGCCAAGTATTGTGCCCCCCTCCCAACATGTGACCATGCCCCTTTTTTACAAATAATGCATAAGATGTCACCTGCAGTCCTACGTAACACCACAGATAACACAGTGATAACTCTCTGAGTACAGATAATGTAGTAGATGTCACCTGCAGTCCTATGTAACACCACAGATAACAAAGTGATAACTCTCTCAGTACAGATAATGTAGTAGATGTCACCTGCAGTCCTATGTAACACCACAGATACCACAGTGATAACTCTCTGAGTACAGATAATGTAGTAGATGTCACCTACAGGCCTATGTCTCCACAGATAACACAGTGATAACTCTCTGAGTACAGATAATGTGGTAGATGTCACTGCAGTCCTACGTAACACCACAGATACCACAGTGATAACTCTCTGAGTACAGATAATGTAGTAGATGTCACCTACAGGCCTATGTCTCCACAGATAACACAGTGATAACTCTCTGAGTACAGATAATGTGGTAGATGTCACTGCAGTCCTACGTAACACCACAGATAACACAGTGATAACTCTCTGAGTACAGATAATGTAGATGTCACTTGCAGTCCTATGTAACACCACAGATAACACAGTGATAACTCTCTCAGTACAGATAATGTAGTAGATGTCACCTGCAGTCCTATGTAACACCACAGAGAACGCAGTGATAACTATCTGAGTACAGATAATGTAGTAGATGTCCCCTGCAGTCCTTTGTAACACCACAGATAACACAATGATAACTCTCTGAGTACAGATAATGTAGTAGATAGGTGTGAGGCCCCAGAATTCAGAACACACACTGTGTGACCTAAAGTCTGGGGCCGGCCGGCGTAGTGTGGGCCAAATTTTATATCCACCCTCCCCTCAAACGCTACCGTTAACAGATATGTGGATGACATTACATACATTGCTACGACATATACAGTAGAATACAGCATCACATATCTCTTACATCCAGCGACATCTCCTGTGATCTTGTGATGTAGACTTTCCTAAACGTCCATATTCGGAAACTGCCATAATACCTACTTTCAGCCGCAACTCGTCTCTGCAGAGTTTCAGAGAAAATTTTTAATTCCTCACTTTACTATCATCCTCTCCCTCCTGGTGCCTCAACACTGTGTATTATATTTTTAATGGCCCCTCTCTATTATTATTATTATAATGGCCTCGTCTGTATTATAATGGTCCCTCTGTATTATAATGGCTCCTTTGTATTATTATTATGGCCCCCTCTGTATTATAATGGCCCCTCTCTGTTATTATAATTATAATGGCCCCTCTCTATTATTATTATTACGCCCCCTCTGTATCATTATTATTATTATTATTATTATTATTATTATTATTATTGACCCTCTGTATTATTATTAAATATAATGGCTCCTCTGTATTATAACGACCTCTACTGTAGTATTATTATTATGGACCCATTATATTTAATAATTATACAGAAGGTCCATAATAATAATACTACAGTAGACGCCATTAGAATACAGAGGGTCCATCATATTTAATTATACAGAGGGTCCATAATAATAATACTACAGTGGAGTACATTATAATAATACAGAATGGCCCCTCAGTAGTATTATTATGGACCCTCTGTATAATTATTGTATTAATGGTCCCCATTCTTTCTATATATATATATATATATATATATATATATATATATATATAGATTTATAAGATTGCCTCCTCTGTATGCTTTAGTATAGCTGAGGCCCCCACCGCAATAGTGCCCTAGTGTGGCCTTCATTAGGGTAAGTACATTAACAAAAAAAACAAAACAAAACAAAAAAACTCACCTCTCTTCAGCCCACCATCATCACTTCAGGTTTCCCGGCGCAGGCGGTCACGTACACATCACAGTGCCCTCCTGCGCCACGTCATTACGTAATCTCGCGAGACCCGAGGCAGGAGGAGCTCTACTGACTCATAGCCTTCAGGCCTAGTGGGGCCCCACGCTTCGCCACTGCTCTGTACTGACCCCTGATATATTTATACATAGTCATTAGATCTCCCCTTAGTCGTCTTTAGAAATAGGGATTAGTAATGTTTTAAGCTGCTCATATACATTAAATGTATGTCAGCTGAACCCATGGGAGGATGCGGGGCTAGGTAAGGATCGGGCAGTTGGATTCTTTTGTTCTTGGGGAGAGAAGACTCTACCTATGAATTCTGAAGGCGGCTTCCTTTTACTGCTGAGAATGCATGCTTTTTTGGCTGAGGCATGTGTATGAGGGGATCAGGAATGATAGATATTGGTTGAACTAGCATTCAGGTGACACATCTTATGTGTATGGACAGCCTTATACTATTTTGCAGGGTAGCATATTTGATGAATTTACATCGCAGTATATACAGTATCATTGTCAAATGAATGCATTCACTTATGGAGGTTGCATGCAGTCATACTCCCACGCTTGTATGCAAATCTGTTATTGCTATATAGGAGTCATTGCTCTGCACTGTGAGATTATATTGCCATGCATATCTGTAAATGGTAGTTACAGAACATTAATAGTCATGACTGCTGCATCAACAGCCTACAAATGTGTCCATCCTTGACTGTGAGCTTCGTTAAAGAGAAAACAAAAACAAAACAGATGGCAGAATTGCAACCATTTGATCCATTTTGCATTCCTGTCAGTTTTTTTAAATTTCAATATCTTTCCCAGAAACCTAGAGAAGCGTTGCCTGGCCTACAATACTCCACACCCTCTCCATAATGAGAAACAGTACTCCCCAGACAACACATATATAGCCCACATATTGCTTGGGTGCAATTAGCACAACAGTGACTCATTACACCAAACAACTAATTTGCACATTAGGAAAAGAATATCATAACTTGGGAATGGAAACTCGTATCAACAAAAGAAAACAGTTGGATAAGGAGGTTGCTGGTGACCACCTTATGGACTCTAAGTTCTTATAAAACAAATTAAACACAACATGCTAGCAAAAACCCTAGACAAACATAAAACAACTCGGAGTAGAAATCTTTTGACACAATTTTGCAAAATTATGTGTTTTGAAAAGCTGTTAATTTGTTGGAAATAAATGTGTAGTGTGTCTACAGCTGCACAACAAATGCCCAGCAACCAACTGTCTAATACAATGTCTTCTGGCATGATTACCTTCCAGTCTTAGAAAATGCTCTTGATTTCTATACTGGTTGAATTGAGAGAGAGATGCCTCCAGCCTATCTAAGCCAGTTCCCACCCCTCTGCACTGAAGAGGAGCAATTTGTCTGCAGATGAGATGCTGACTTAGCTATTTTCCCATTTATGCTTCAAGGTCTGGTAAAAAGGTGAAGTTTAGACTTATAGAATAGCTACCTTATATCTGGTGGCTTCAGAGGCTTAGCTTTCTCAGTTTTTTTCTTCTGGAAGGAAAGCTAAGTTGCACATCCTTTTTCCCAGAAACTCAAAGGAACATAGCCTACAAGACACTCTCCATAAATGTTCAATCTCTCTCTCTCTCTCTCTCATTTTTATATCCCAGCCATTAAAAGTACTTGCAATTCGAGTAAAATTGATTTGTTCCCAAACTGAATGTTTTTGCTGATTTGGACAAATCAGAAAGAAACAGATCGTAAGAAATTGGCTCATCCTGGCAGTCTTGCCAACCATCCAGAAATTCCTTGGCAGTCTATAAAAATAGGGGAATTTTAACTTATGATTTTCATATGTTATCATGGTTTTTTCAATTTGTCCCGAAACAAATTTAGCTTGACAACACTTCACTGAAGCCAGAAAACAAAGATGTCATTTTAGACACATTCCCTTATGGATTGTATGATTGATATACAGTATGGTGATTAACACATTCATACATTTATTTTTATTTTTAAGAATGAATATTTAAATGAAGATGTGGATGCCAGAGTAATTGAGTATGAAGATAACAGGCCACTATTGGATATGTTCTTGCAAAAACCAATGGGTTTACTTTCTCTTCTTGATGAGGAAATTAAATTTCCTAGGGCCACTGATCAGACCCTTGTAGGTATGTAGTAATATATTGTGTAAACAATGGTCAGAAAGTGTAAAAGCATCAAAATTCAATGAAACACTGTTAAATACAAAATATTCAATCAATGTAATAATTGTATAATGTGAATTAGGAATAAAATGTAGGTCACTGTTTATATAATATGGGGGTCATTTACTAATCTGAAATGCGCCTAAATTAGGCGTATTTCAGGCGCAGATCTGTGACTTTTTCATTTTCATGCCAGGTCTAAAATTGTGGGCGGGGAAAGGGGTGGACCGGTAGGCCTGTCTCATTTACCATTTTCTACACCTGATTTAGGGGTAGAAAATGGTCTAAATGTAAGACCGCTCGGAAGCTGTCTTACATTTAGAACTGGCGCTGGATGCGCCGAAGTTATGAAGAGGCCTGCGCCTTTTCATAACTTAGGCAGATCCACTGCCAGCTATGAGGCTTTTTTAAGACTGGCGTCTAAAACACCCGTCTTAATAAATGTGCCCCTATGTGTATTAAAATCCCATCTATAATGGGAATTGTTATCAGTCCATTATTTGCAAAGTTCACCTTTGGGAAGTTAAGGAGTTTAGATGTTATGAAGCCAAAGCAACCAATATTTCATAGTGGTTGGGTTATTATTAGTTTACAGCTAAAGCCTGAACTACAATAAGTAGAGAGATGTTTATCTGTGATCTCTTACTTATCTAAATTGTATGACATTTGCTCACGACATTTTACATAACTTACAGAAAAATTTGAAGACAACTTAAAATCCAAATATTTTTGGAGGCCAAAGAGAGTGGACTTAACATTTGGAATTCATCATTATGCAGGAAAGGTAAAATGAGGCCCATGGAGTTCCATGGGAGCAATTACCATAAGAGCATTACATAAGGAAATTTCTATATGAAGTGTACCTGTCATTAGTTTGTGTCAATAAAATCAGAAGTACATGTGAAATGACAAAAGTTTATAAATATTGTTTAAGAGGATGAACTGTCATCTTCCTTAGCTTTCAGAAGCCAACATTTCTGAATTTTTTGTGCTTTGCAGGCTCCCTGAAAATGTTCAAAAAACTATTTTGGTCCCCAGAATATCTGCATAGTGTGAAATGGTAAATTCTAGGCACTGGGAGAGGAGGGGGATGCAGTTGCAGTCTCTATTCTGCAGGACATGCTATAAATTAGTAATAAATGCAGGTCTCATCTCCAAGACCGACATTTTTCTCTAATACTGTACTGATGTCCCCTGATTCCTGTCTCACCCATTGAGGCATTCACAGAAGGTGAATGGAGAAGTGGCTCTGCACTATGACAGCTCTCTCTATTGACTTCTATGGGAATTACAGTTAAACTTTGCTCAGCTGTTTCTATGACTCCTATAGAAATTAATGGACAGAACTAGTGTTGAGCAAAGTGAAGCATTCTAAGCAGAATTCAATCTGAAGTTTAGGAAAACTTCGATTCGCAACGAAGCCAAATTACCTTGTGCTTCGTGGTAACTAATCAGGTTTTCAAAAAATGGTGGGTGCATGTGTTAAAAAGTGAAATTAAGAAGCCTGGGAACACAAGACCACCCATGCAGCCAGCCAATCCACAGATAACCATCCCCTGTGATGTCACAGCCCTATAAAAACCATATCGCGCGTGGTCTCCATCATTGTCCTGTGAGCTAAGCATAGAGAGAGATGTGGCAAGCACTCATGTGCTAGGGACAGTGTTGTTGCAATAATCCAGTGACCATGTTTGATCCATTCACCACGTTCTGCCATCTTGTCTTAACTATAAAAATTTTAAAAGCAAAATACCACTAATTTTATAGTATAGAGTTGTTGTGGATCCCTCAAATTTATTGCTTTGAGAAAGGTTTTCCTGTTTCAATGCTGGGTACTATCTCTAGTACCATCACACAGGAGGACAAGGGTTGATGCATACATGCTCTGGCTCCCACAATCCCCGCCGGAGCACACTCGGATGACCACAGCATCTAAATGGTTTTAGACATTAGTTCCAGGTGTCTGCTCTTTAAAACAGCAAACACCTGGCGTCCATGGCGTCCATTGCACTCACCAATGAGTGCCATTTTTAAATGCCTGGCTGCCAATGTAACTGTCAGCGGTCAGGAAAGCGTTAACTTTCAAACGTTCACAGTGAGATTGGGCCACCATGTGCAAAGAATATGATTAAGCAGAGGCCTGGGTATACCTGGTTTATAGTGATTTGTTACAAATTAATTTGTGATTAATCAAATTTCTTGGTGAACCTCGGTCGCAGCTACCATATCAAATTCTTCTCTAGAAAGAACCATATACTTCCAAAGCCACCTCTCCACTCTCTGCCTGGATGCAGTGCCTAGTGGCCACCTCTCTGGTGGGACAGTAGTTTGGGGACCCTCTTCCTGAATATAGGTGAAGGTTGCAGAGGTGGGACCTGCATCTCTTAGATATTTATGACATATCCTGTGGACATGCCATACATGTCTATGATCTAAATCATTCTTTAATGTCCTGACAGCTTTAAATTCTAAAGTACATTGCCCCATTTCTATTATTTCATGCTTGATAATCTTATAGAGTGTAATATTGTTCCACTGTAGGAAAACCTTCACAATACAGTCTAATGATTCAAATTAACATTTTCTTTTGTTTTCTACAACCATGTCTTAAAGCTTCATATTTCCATTTAAATTACATTTTGCCGGTTTCTCATTATATTCACAGCACTTTGCAGAGGTGAAAAGAATAGTGTACATGTCCAGCTATGATTTATAATACTACAATTGAAAATAAATTGCTGCACACTTGCAATCACTGCAGTTTATCTTAGTTTAAAGGGGGTTGAATTTTTTTAAAATATCCTACTGAATTTTGAGTTTATAAATCCCATCTCATCTGTCTTCTCTGAACAATCCAGGATGTACTCTCTTTACATGCATAGCCCATTGATTTAATTGAGAACTGTGTAATTCTTCATTTCCCCTCTGGAGGCACTGCAGGGAAATTGAACACTTGTGATCAGGTTCCACCACAAATAGCTTTTCACTTGGTGTGCCAGCAACAGGCCACCCCGTAATCAGCTTATTATCAGGGGACAATAATGAGACATTCAAGACACTAATTTAAAGTTTTTTCATTAAATTACTACAATGTCCCAACAAATAATAAATCTAAAAATATTTTGTGCTATGGTCTAATATAAAGCTCCTATTTCGAGTTGAGTTTTATTACATATTCCACCAGCAGAACATAATGAAAAATTCAAATAAGGGATCAACCTGACATTCAGAAAACACAAGACTGTATCTACTATGGGGCAGGAGATGACGGGTACCCCAAATATCAAACTAATAGTATGTTGGACCGACCTGAGAAACCTGTCTATTTTTAATTGTCTCTTAATCTTTGTAGTTATCATTGTACACCAAAAAAGTATAATAGGTTATTTGTAAAATGTCTCAGGAGATGTGGACTCAACCTGCAAGTGATTGGCTCCAGTCAGCATCAAAAAGGGTTGCCTTTGTCTTTTTGCATCAGAGCTTAGGCCCACCAGAGCCCTGGACACCACAGCTCATGCCGACCTCCATCCACTTCCACATGGGCACCAGAACAGACATAGACCTCCCTCACTTCCCCTTGTTACCCAATAGGAAAGGTGGAACTGATCTAAGGGTCAAGTCACCCTTCTCTTCTTTGAGGAAAAGGTCGTCCTGTCCCATGAAAGAGCATTATGGTTGTATGAAGGGACAGTATGTTCTCATAACTGATGGGAGGAGTGCAGTGGGCAGCCCTCCACTGTTCACTTATCTCCCATCTTGTGGATAGGGGATAAGTTTAAAATTTGACACGGACCCTTTAAGTAATCTTGAAATTCTTTATTTTTTTAATAGACTTTTTTTAAAATTTTTAAGTCATTTAAACACACATAAGAGACAAGAAAAGGTCACTGACATTCAGCTGACAAACAAATGTAAGGTCACCGTTCCCAATGCATATCAATTAGGAGTAATACACATCCAATATCGGCCCATAACCCTACTGTTTCTGAATGTGAAAACCAGTGGTCTGTGATTGTCAACCATTCACACAACACACATACAGGCAGCTACTCACAGGCGTATTGGTCAGTACTCTAGATTACCCCAACATTGAGTTGGTACTCAACCAGAGGCCCCAAATCTTGTCAAAGCGATCCGGTGTACCCCTAGCAGCAAAAGTTAGCTTATACATAGTAATGCCGCATTAATAAGCTGAACCCAGTGAGATAAGGATGGTCTTTTCGGGGGCTTCCAATTTAGAAGAGAATCCTACCCTGTTTCCCTTAAAATATAAGCCCTACTCCAAAAATAAGCCCTAGGTACATAGGGTTACGGTCTGAGTCAGCGGGGGGGGGAAGGCGGGGCGGAGCCCCGCAAGTGATTTTAATGGCCAGTCAGGGCCTCTCTGCTGGTGACGCTACCTGCGCAATGCTGCGTACTATAGTTAGTTACCTATATACACACCTATACCCATACCCTATCCGGCTCTGCAAGACGTCTCCCCTGTGATGATCCCGCAAGACGTGACCTCAGCGCCAGGTCTCACGGGATCACACTGGTTGACGGGATGACACAGCACACGCTGGATGACAGGATTGGGAGAGAAGAAGAAGTCCGGAGCGGAGTGTAGGTAAGCATATTTTTGGTCTGTGTGTGCACAGGGGCCCGGGGCAAAAAAAATGACATACCGGTATATATTCAGAGGGGCCAAAAATGACATATATGTTCAGTGGGGGCAAAAATAATAAGTCTTATTTTCGGGGAAACACAGTATTGTATTTCGTAGGAATAATTTCATTAATGAGGCCCAGTAAGCTAACTTCTGGGGATATTACTGCCGGGAGACCCAGTCTACAATTTAGATATGCATGGACCTCCATCCAGAATTCTGCAATAACCAGAAACTCCCAAATCATGTGTATCAGTGTCCCTCTGCCCCTACAGCATCTAGTACATTCATCTGACAAAAGTTTATGCATGCGTGCCAGGCGCACTTGAAATTCTAATGATAGTTAATACTGACATTCCAAGAACTAGCTGATGGGATTTCATCATAAAACTCATCTGCTGAGTCATGTGGTCACAGCAGAAGACATAAGCGTCATTATACATTTTATTCTATGTCAAACACTTTTGCTTTAACTACATTTTCAGACATAAATCAGACGAGGGAAAATGATAATAAGGTTGTGTTTTCGCTGAATAACTCTCCCTTCTTGCAATAAATTGCTTAAGGAATTGAAATATCTTCAGTCACATTGAAACCCTCTAATCAGTTGTTTTATGCCCGGCTTTTACCAATGTGCTTTGTCTTAAGGTTCTCTACAGTGCAGCTGGTTTCCTTGAAAAGAATCGAGACTCATTGCCCACTGACATTGTCCTTCTTCTACGGTCGTCTGAAAATAATCTCATTCGTATATTGGTAACTAATCCACTAACAAAAACAGGTAGGTCCATTTCTGAGAATTTTCAATTTCAAAGAACGCTTAATCTCAAAGTGAATGATAAAAGTAAACATAAGCCTTGTAGAGAACACAGCTACCAATTTTACCTGACTTCTTGTATTTCCAGCTAAAACACTACCAAAAAGGCCATGGACGTACATACCACAGTGACAGTCCACATGACTGATTCTGGCAAAAATGCCTCTTCTATAAATAAATTCAAATTCATTTAGCTCCCTCTAGTGGTGGCTGCATGCAGTCAGAATTTTATAATTAAAAGAGTTGTCCATCCCCATTAAATATTTTACCAAAAGCTTAATCAGTGTTCTAAACTAAAATAACCATGTAGGCAATACACACCTTACCGATTGCCCACCAGTACCAAATTGTCACTTCTTGGGTCCCCCTCTGGTCTCTTTATCCTGGCATTCAGCAATGGTGTTTCAATTTGCTTCAGTGATTGGCTGCAGTGGTTACATGTTTATGTTGAAACGTCATCACTGAAGGCAAGGATACAGAGATCTGGGAAGCAATGGCACAGAATCAGTGGGGGATAAGTAAGATGAATGTTCCTCAGTTTGATATGCCATAGCACTGCGAGCTATATTTTCAAGGGGCTGGACAACCCCTTTAATTCTATCCAAAGGGAAGCCACGTATTTGAAGCATATTGTATAAGAATATTGTATATTTGGTGGAGCACTCAGTGTTAGCTATGGAACTTTTTGATACTAAATGTATCTTCTATATTTGGTCATACCTTAGAGGGATTCTCTGGGATTAACATATGGATGACTATCTTCAGGTTAGGTCATCGATATGAGATCGGCAGGGGTCTGACTCCAGGCACCCCCCCTGATCAGCTGTTTGCAGAGGCCGCAGTGCTCCCATGAGTGCCTCAATCTCTTCACAGCTTATCAAGCACAGCCTTACTTTGTATTGTGGTTGTGCTTGGTATGGGGATTAGCTATACCTAGGCCACTTGACCGATGAACATGACGTCTCATGGCCTAGGAAGAGGCCTAAGCGCTCATAGAGCACCGGAGTCTCTTAGTACAGCTGATAGGCAGGGGTGCCGTAAGTCGGGTCTCTGCCGATCTTATATTAATGACATATCCTGTGGATAGGGTAGGTCAACAATATGTAAAACCTGGAGAACTCCTTTAATCCACTTGTAAATATATTTTCCCATTTGTGCCAGAATATTAAAAGCGAAGTGGAAGCTCTTATGAACTATGTCACAATTTTAGCCTCTGGTTACGTTATCCAAGGGGAATAAGAAACTAGTGCACTTATTAGCAGTGGAGAATATGCAGGGTCTAAATCAGTTGTGAAAAAAAGTGGATATCATTTTTAAAGAAACACTCCAATCAAGTCTTATACACTGTCCCAGATTTATTAATGTGTATGTGCCAAAATCTGACTTAAAAGGAGAGCAAATTTGTGCATCTCGGCTTTCTACATTTTATTCCACTATGCTTGACAAAAAGCAGTGGAAAGGGCAGAGCTATAAAAGAAAGGGGTGGGCCTGAGATGCACCATTTTGCACCACAATTGCGGCACAATTCTGGAATAAAAATCTGTCATAAAGTAAATCAATCAAAATTTGGTACAGTGTCAAAAAGAAATGTCTACATTTATCATCCATCCTGAGCTCCTGTGATAAACCTGGTGCAGGTCTGGATAGCTGGTCTAAGGCTAATTTCACATTAGCGGCAGCATTCTCCAGCAGGCTGATCCGGCGGGTGAAACATGCCGAGAGGCAGCCGGATTAAAACTATAACATGTCGTAGTTTTATTCCGGCCGCCTCTCGGCATGTTTGCCGTGCTTCGGCTGGAACTCCAGCCCATCCCCATTATAGTGAATGCAAGAGAAGGCTGCCGCTAAGGTGAAAGTAGCCTAAATTTACGCCATCTTGAAGATTAGTAAATCTGGACTATTGTGTTGTGCCTAATGATGGACCTGAGGGGGTCATACTTGACTTGACCTCTGACATGCACTGCCTGTGCAAGACCTGCCGTAGGTAAAACACAGTGGGTCAGTTTTGCATGGAGTTGTCCTTTGATGAAATCTTGTGTGTAAAGTGAATTTTCTTGTATCCATCCAGGCAATCTTGCTCATACCAAAACGAAAGCAAGAATAAATTCACAAACTTGGGCAACACAGAAAACGTCCAGCCACAGTAAGGTAAAAAGAAGTCCTCTTTCTAAAACTGATCACCGTTCTCCAGGCAATAATACCGTCTTGTAACATTATCTTGGTTTGTTTGCTTTACATCTTTCAAGCTGGATATCTTAATGTTGTACAATACTTGTTACTTCTGTGAGGTAACCTCCTTTCTGTGTCCTCCGCCTGTCACCTTGGCTTGTAGAATACCAGACGTGTTAGAGATATTTATACAGCGTTAGATGAATCTCGCATGTATCACGTGTCTATGTGGCAGTGTAAAATAATTCACAAGTGCGACTTGTATTATTCTAAACCTAGAAACGAATTATATATAGTAGTAAACGGAGGAAAAACTCGCCTTTGCCATTTATCAGTTTGCAGTTTTGATGCAGCTCCTTGCACTTGGAGAAATCTTGTAGAACACAGGAGTTAATTTCCTTCTAATCCCTTCCATTTTTGATTGATATTGGGTTCAGAGAAGGACTCATCAATTGAGGTGCAGCTTAGCAGTCCTGGTCTGACATTTCAGACAAAACAATGGGGAGAAGCTCCTTCTGCTGCCTAACGGCCACAGTTTTGTGAGAAGGAGTAGAGGGAAATAGCTGATTATAATACAACTTCGCATTTTATATTGAAGTATGCGACAAAGTAAGAATAAAGAATATTTTTTTTGTATTTCACTTCTTTACATGGCAACAAATATATAAGCTGATCCACTATAACAATATTACCACTGAAGTGAATAACTTTGATTATCTCATGACAGTAATAACTGTCAAGAGCAGGGATATATTAGGCAACAAATGAACATTCAGTTCTTGCACTTGTTGTATTGGAAGCACAAAATTTGCTTTTTAAAGGTAACCTGTCACCATGAAAATGCAATGTTAGCTACAAGCATCATTTTATAGAGCAGGAGTAGCTGAGCAGATTAATATATAGTTTTGCCTGCTCATTCTGGACTTTGAAGTCAATAGGTAGTCTTATCAGTGATTAACAGCTAACTCTATATGCAGTCATAGAGGGAAGGCTGTCAATCACTGATAGGACCTCCTCCTCATAGAGGGAATGCTGTCAATCACTGATAGGACCTCCTCCTCATAGAGAGAAGGCTGTCAGTCAGTGATAGGACCATCTCCTCATAGAGGAAAGACTGTCAATCACTGATAGGACCTCCTTCTCATAGAGGGAAGGCTGTCAGTCACTGATAGGACCTCCTCCTCAGAGAGAAGGCTGTCAATCACTGATAGGACCTCCTCTTTATAGAGGAAAGACTGTCAATCACTGATAGGACCTCCTCCCCATAGAGGGAAGGCTGTCAATCACTGATAGGACCTCCTACTCATAGAGGGAAGGTTGTCAATCACTGATAGGACCTCCTCTTTATAGAGGGAAGGCTGTCAATCACTGATAGGACCTCCTCCTCATAGAGGGAAGGTTGTCAATCACTGATAGGACCTCCTGCTCATAGAGGGAGAGCTGTCAGTCACTGATAGGACCTCCGCTTTATAGAGGAAACACTGTCAATCACTGATAGGACCTCTTCCCCATAGAGAGAAGGCTGTCAATCACTGATAGGACCTCCTCCCCATAGAGGGAAGGCTTTCAGTCACTGATAGGACCTCCTCCTCACAGAGGGAAGGCTGTCAGTCACTGATAGGACCTCCTACCCATAGAGGGAAGGCTGTCAATCACTGATAGGACCTCCTACTCATAGAGGGAAGGCTGTCAATCACTGATAGGACCTCCTCCTCATAGAGGGAAGGTTGTCAATCATTAATAGGACCATCTCCTCATAGAGGGAAGGCTGTCAATCACTGATAGAACCTCCTCCTCATAGAGAGAAGGCTGTCAATCACTGATAGGACCTCCTCCCCATAGAGGGAAGGCTTTCAGTCACTGATAGGACCTCCTCCTCACAGAGGGAAGGCTGTCAGTCACTGATAGGACCTCCTACCCATAGAGGGAAGGCTGTCAATCACTGATAGGACCTCCTACTCATAGAGGGAAGGCTGTCAATCACTGATAGGACCTCCTCCTCATAGAGGGAAGGTTGTCAATCATTAATAGGACCATCTCCTCATAGAGGGAAGGCTGTCAATCACTGATAGAACCTCCTCCTCATAGGACCACCTCCCTGACTTCACAGCCCGGAATAAGCAGGAACATAAATGAATACAGGTTATAATGAATCTGTTATTATAAAACTATATATCAATCTGCTCAGCTCTTACTCCTCTATAAAAAGCTACCTGCAGCTCAAACACCATGTGCAATGTTTCAGGTTCCCTTTAAGAATCTGAGTGACTTTGACAGTGGCACAATTGTGATGGCTGGACTACTGGGTAAGGTTAGTTTCACACTAGAGTTTGAGAGCTACAGCCTGCTGGAGCTCACTGGATTCAGTATTGTTGGATGCTGCCTGAGTGCACTCCGGCCCCATTAAGTATAACAGGGACCGATGGAGATCTGGCTGCAATCCGGCAAATATGCCAATCATCAATCGGACAAATGCCGCTGCACGCAGTGATTTTAGTCTGGCTGAATCTGGGGATATTTTACAGGTTGTTGCCAGATTTCCGCTAGTCCCTATCAAATTGTAGTTAATGGGGCCAGTGGGCATTCAGGCAGCATCTGATAATGCCATATCTAGAGAGCTCCAGCAGGTTGTTCCATGCCGCAGCTCTCAAATGCTAATGTGAAACTAGCCTTACCCAGTCGTCCGGCCATGACAATTGCGCCCCTGTCAAAGTGGCTTAGTTTCTTAATAGGCCCATTTTTCTGCTTCGAACACAACAAGTACAAGAACTGAATGTTTATTTGTTGCCTAATATATCCCGGCTCTTGACAGTTAGCTGCTGGAGCTCTCAAACGCTTGTGTGAAAATAGCCTAAGAACGTCTCCAAAACAGTAGATCTTGTAGGGTGTTCCTTTTATGCCATGATAGCCAACTACCAAAAGTGTTCTAAGAAAGGACAAGCAGTAAACATGGTCATGGGCGCCCAAGGCTGATTGATGCTAGTAGGGAGCAAAAGCTAGCCTGTCTGTTCCCATGACAAAAGAGCCACACTAGCACACATTTCTGAAAAGTTCATGCTGGGGATAAAGATCATGTAGAATGTATGCCTTCATGGGTCAAAGCTGTTTTGGCAGCATAGGGGGACCTATACAATATGAGGCAAGTGGTTTTAATGCCATTGTCAGTGTTTGATCAGTTATTTTTACCTATTATGAGCCAAAACCAGGAGTGGAGGCTTCACAGATATAAAGTATAATGGAAAGATTTGCCCCGATCTGCGTCTTTGACCCGCACCTGGTTTTGGATCACAATCAGTCAGAATTGCAGATCAAACACTGACTGTATGAAAATGACCTAAATCTCCTTAGGATAGGCTATGAATATGTGATCACGGTTCTACTGATAATCCACTATCCCTTCTTCTGTGGGAGTGATTGATGGCCTATTCTAAGGCTAGTAATAAAGCTACTGGATTATTTCATACTAAGCCGACATTTAGACAATTTTTGCTGTTTTCCAGAATAGAAGAAACTCTACATAAAGTAATGTACTGTATATTGTAACGCCAAAGCACTATAAACTGCATTTATTGCTCCATCCTCCACTGCCAACCCCTCTATTCTTAATACTTGTCAATGATGACAATGTCTTAAAGATGGAATAAAAAGTTAAATGCGAAATTCACTAAAACTGAAGACCACTCATGCACTTTTTAAAGACCTTATATTCTTTTGTCTTACAATATACAATTTGTATATTATAGAGTAGACAGAATGCATATATACTGTTACAAACCTATAGAAAATGCCCATGTGCTAGAGCTCTTTGAGGTTGGCTTGTTTGAAAATGCTGATAATTTTTAGCTAAGCTAAGATAATGCAATACCTTTGCCAGCATTTACTAGCCACAGGTATGCTGCCACCTTAACTCAGTTCTTCAGGTGTTTTTCTTTGTTGCCATCATTTGCCCAAAATTTATGAAATGTCACATGATGTTTAATAAATTTGTGAATCTTTAAAGGTCATCTGTCAGCAGATTTCTACCTATGACACTGGCTGACCTGTTACATGAGCACTTGGCAGCTGAAGGCATCTGTGTTGGTCTCATGTTCATATGTGTCCACATAGCTGAGAAAAATGATGTTTTAACATATGAAAATGATCCTCTAGGAGCAACGGGGGTGTCACCATTACACCTAGAGGTTCTGCTCTCTCTGCAATTACTTCACCCTCTCCACTTTGATTGGCAGGACCTGCATTGAAAACACCTGGCACTGTCAATCAAAGTGGAGAGGGGGCGGCAGTTTCAGAGAGAAGAGCCTCTAGGTGTAATTGCAACTCCCCCATTTCTCCTAGAGGCTCATTTTCATATAATAAAACATAATTTTCCTCAGTAATGCGGGCACATATGAACTTGGGACCAACACAGATGTCTTCAGCTGCCAAGTGCACATGTAACAGGTCAGCCAGTTTCATAGGTACAAATCTGAGGAGAGATGCCTTTTAAAGGGTTATTCTCATTTTAGACAATGGGGGCATATCGCTAGGATATGCCCCCATTGTCTTATAGGTGCGGGTCCCACCGCTGGGACCCGCACCTATATCCAGAACGGAGCCTCCGAAATGGCTCGGCTACTTCCGTCGGCTCCATAGAAATGAATGGGAGCGCACCGCGCATGCACGGCCCGGCTCCCATTCATTTCTATGAACGGCGCGGGGAGCCGCGCCTGGTGGTGGCCGGACCCCAGGAAACCTGGGGTCCTCCAGGCGCAGCGCTCCCCGCTCCGTTCTGGAGATAGGTGCGGGTCCCAGCGGTGGGACCCGCACCTATAAGACAATGGGGGCATATCCTAGCGATATGCCCCCATTGTCTGAAATGAGAATACCCCTTTAAGTCTAATATTTCTTGAGATGTTACTCCATTATCTACGCCACCCCTTTACTGGAGTAAAATTGCAACAATTTTTGTAGCTGTTTAAAAAGTTGTAGTTGATAAGACTGTGTTAAATCAGCCTAACATGCTACAGCCTACCCACTTTGCAAAAATGATGTTAGTGAGGTAAAAATGCAAAATGTTGCAACATTTTTGAGCAAATAATGTCAAAAAGTTCCAAAGTTCTACATTTTGACATTTTGAAGCCAGAATTCTGAAGCGTAGGGGGTGACACATTCCTCCCATTTTACCTAAGTGATGAATGTTTTATTTACATGTTAAGAATTGACATCAGTGTCACAGTAAATTTGCATTACATTAACAGGGTGATTTTGGAGATTCCCGTCATCCTCGAGAGACAACCAACATGAAAACACAAACAGTGGCCTCATATTTTAGGGTAATGTTTTCCATCTTGTGTTACAGTACTTAAAGGAAATCTGTCACCAGGATAATCGCTGTTGAAGTAAAGCCATAGCCTAATAGCACTTAGTACCTTATTTCCAGATGTGCCTTTGTTTCAGCAGTAGATGTTTTCTATGTTCTGAAAATCCAGTTTGTTCGGTATGCAAATGAGTGAGTAAGGTGCCCAGAGGGGCGTCACTCTTGCCGGAAGGAACCCAGGCACGCCTCCTGCTAGTGCCCAAGTCCGCCCTCATGCTGGGAGCAGGGAAAAGGGGGGCAGAGTTATGTCTTGAATGTGATGTAGAAGGCCATATTGTTAAAGACCAATTGAAAAAGTGATTTTTAGGTCAAAATAAGTATAATGCAATAATAAAAAAAAATGCCTCCAAAGGTGTACATAGCCTTTAACACAACTTAGGTGCATAAAAGTTTACTAAACTATGATAAAAGTTATATACAAAAGATAATATACAAAGTAAAATAAGTAACAGTCACCAAAGCCGTGAACAAATGAGGGAGCTCCCCGGTTCCCAACATGACACCTGGCCGGCACCCATATGATACAAAGAGAGGTGATGGTAGCAAGATATATCTCACCATGATGATGTCCTCAGTGGAGCTAAGCTCTTTTTTCTAGCCCCACCTAAAGGTCTTCAGTGTGCAGTATGCATGTACAGTTGCTTGATACTTCAGGAACACCAGGTATGCTTGGCTCAACCCCATTCACTTAAATGAGATTGACCGGTGCCTTGGCCAAGTGACTGATGAACGTGACATCACTGGCCTAGCAAGAGGCTTAAGCACTTGTGTAGTGAGTGCTATGGTCACTTGCATAGGTAGTGCTTTGGTCTTTTCAAACAGCTGATTGGTGGGGGTGCCGGGAGCCCCACTGTTCACATATTGGATATAGGATGAGTCATCAGTATTAAACCCCTTTAAGGCCCCATTCACACGACCGTATGTATTCCGTGTCCGTATAAAAACGGAAGACATACAGAATGTCTACCGTAGTGTTCCGCATTTTTGCGGACCCATTGACTTTTAATGGGGCTACGGATGTGTTTTGCGGCCAAGTATAGGACATGTTTCATTTTTTTTGCTGGAGAACTTCTGTAATATACGGATGCGGAGTGCACACGATGTGCATTCCGCATTTTTTTTTTACTCCTATGGAAAAATGAATGGTTCCGCATCTTATCCGTAAAAATGCGGATAAGATACGGAAATGAACATACGGTCGTGTGAATGGGGCCTTACTTGCACTATAAAGCAATGACAGTATTTAGCTGATTGATAAATGGGTAAAACTTCTTTTCTGTATTGTCCTGAAAATAGAAATATGAATGAATCGCAAAGTACATGTACCCAAAATGGCACCAAAACAAGGTCCTCAAAGGGTTAATCCTCAAAACATCACACATGTAGTAGTATTGTGTACGTGTATATTAGTAGATCTAGCACAGACCTGGACGTAGCCATGTAAAAGCTTCCATTGCTTTCACTATTGTCTGCTTACAGAGGACCTTTTTTAGCTATTGAATGTATTTGTATCCTTACTCCTAATTTCTCTTGCAGTATTCCTTGATGGACCTACTATCAAAAATGGTGGCTGGTCAGCCGCACTTTGTACGTTGTATCAAACCAAATAATGATCGCCTGCCAAATAAATTTGATCGGGAAAAAGTGTTGGTGCAGCTTAGGTACACAGGACTTCTGGAGACAGCAAGAATTCGTCAGCTGGGATATTCACATCGCATTCTGTTTGCCAATTTCATAAAGAGGTAAGAATGAGGAATTCTATTGCCTTGGGAATTGTCCACCTCCCAGAAGATTACTGTATGGGTGGTTAAAGTGTCAGAGATATGAGGCTTGTATAAAAAAAATTCCAAAATACATTTTAAAATTCATTATAAAGTGAGCTTATAATTAGAGTTGAGCGAACCTGCTTGAATTCGGGGTTTAAGTGAATTACGTAATGGATTCTGTTCTCACAGAATCCACCATGTAATTCCAAGCTGGCATGCCGCATAATACAAGTGTATGACCGGTTCGCAGGGTTCTGCTCTGCTGGCCATACACTTGTATTATGACACCATGCGAAACGGATTGCCTCTAAAGTCTTTCCGTTTGGCATGCCAGCATTGAATTACGTGATGGATTCTGTGAGAATGCAATCCATTACGTAATTCACTTAAACCCCGAACTCGAACCTGCCAAAAGGCAGGTTCGCTCAACTCTACTTATAATCCATTGTTGCACGTTTAGTCAGTACAGTGCAGTTCTGATACTCACTGCAATAGTCAATCTCAGAACTGCACTAAAAACAAAAAGAGAAGAGGGTAAAATGAGTAACATATTAAGGCAAGATCAATCCTCCCCTTACTGCAATCAGAGGTGCTCACCTTCCGTCACTGTGTCATACATAGGGATGAGCGAACCTGTGGAAGTTCGGGTTCGCCGGGTTCAGTGGAACTTCAGGTCAAAGTTTGGGTTCGGGACCTGAACTTCACCCGAACTTCACCCCGGACCCCATTAAACTTAATGAGGACCAGCACTTCACTTTATTACTTTCCGTTATAACATGGTTATAATGGAAAATAATAGCATTCTTAAGACAGAATGCTAAATAAAATGGCCATTGAGGGGTTAAAAATAATAATAATAAAAAACTTAACTTATTCACTTGATCGCGCCGCTAGTATCCTCTTGTTTCTTCAGGACCTGCAAAAGGACCTGCGATGACGTCACTGCAGGTCCTGGCTATGAGCAATTAAACCAGTTTTCCTTTACGCTATGAAAGGTGGACTCTGATTGGTTGCTATGGACAACTAAGCTAGTGTTCCTTTACAACAGTTTTGATAAATATCCCGCATAGAACTGTATTTTGTACCTGCTTCAAATCAAACTGCCTAATAGTAAGGGCTTATGCACATGGGCGTTGCCTGGCCATGGCTGTATTGCGGCCTGCAAACAGCGGATCCGCAATACATGAGCACCGGCCGTGTGCACCCCGTATCACAGATGCGGACCCATTCGATTGAATAGGTACGCAATCCTGGAGATGCGGAACAGAGGCACGGATTAGAAGCCTACAGAAGAACTGCTGAGTGCCCCCGCTCCGCAAAAAAGTAGTGCATCTACTACTTTTTTGCGGTGCGAACAGTCGGATGCGGATTGTGGACCCCTGTGGTCCGAAGTACGGGCACGGCCGGCACACTTTCGTGTGCATGAGGCCTAAATCTGTCTTAGTTGTCCATAGCAACCAATCAGAACTCATCTTTCAGTTCCTAATGGGCTCTGAAAGAATGAAAGCTGAGCTCTGATTGGTTGATATGGACAACTAAGACTGATTTAGATTTGGAGATATTGGAGGCGGGCTATTTTTTCGTGGGCCACCCTGTATAATGCCTCTATTGATTGCCCATACCTATCATTACTACATGCTGCTAATAATAATAATTATATTTTTTGTCACCTTATAGATATTACCTGATTTGCCATAAGTCCTATGAAGATCCTCCGGTCAGCCCTGAATGCTGTGCATCTATACTGGAGAAAGCAAACTTACACCACTGGGTTTTAGGAAAAACGAAGGTATGACAAGAGGGTCCGCAGAAAAATCAATTTTTTCTTTTACAACTAGTGTTGAGTGAATCGAAGTTCACAAAGTGGATTTCGATCCGAATTGCAGGAAAAATTTGATTGGCTGTGAAGCTGAATTTCCTTGTGCTTCGCGGTAACTAATCTTTTTTCCTGGAAACGGCGGTAAAAATAAAAAAAGATCATACTTACCTCATCCATTTGAGCGTGAAGAGGCCACCGCAGCCATCTTGCTAGGAGATCCCACCTGATCTTCCATAGACTGCAACAAATCGCCAGGAAATTCGAATTCGCAAAGAATCTAATTTTTCCTCAAATTCCATTTTGTCATCTTTGATTCGCACTAGTTAACAACAATGGGAAAACCTCGGATCAGTTTATAATAGTTTATAATACTAAAAAAAAGATTATCCGAAGTAGACAACCCCTTTAATAATAATACTAATAATAATTTTCACGAACTGTTGTCTCTATACTAGCCATTCTCTAATAACAGTACAAACCCTCCGAATGTTAACTTTTCTTCAGAGGGACTTATATGTACGGTATAGTTTAGTCACCTCTTGTGCTTTATGCATTAAATGAAGAATGTATCTAAATTGGATCTAATAAAAAAAGATCTCAGTGTAATATTTCATATTTCTAATTTGCAGGTCTTCCTTAAATATTACCACGTTGAACAGCTGGATCGTATGATAAAGAGCATGGTCAATCGAATTGTTCTTGTTCAAGCCTGTGTCAAAGGATGGTTGGGAGCCAAAAGATATCAAAAACTGAAGCAGAAACGAGAACAAAGTGCAGTAAAAATCCAGTCAGGTAATCTGGTCCAGCACGGTCATCTTCTCTTTGTCTTTCTGTCTAATGTTAACTTCTTAAAGCGGTTTTCCATTCTTTGCCAAATACCACAGTGCAGCAAAAAGTAACCAGAAGCACCAGACACTATGGCCCTGATTTATCACACCTTCACTCCAGAATTCTGTCTTCAAAAAGTCGCACGATAGGGCTTTTGCGACTTTTTTGCGCATTTTTTTGCGACTTTTTGCATGTGTACACCACTCACTCCAGTTTGTAATATGGGTGGAAAAGTGGGTGTGGTTAGCCATGTTAATGAGTTTCACTCCAGATTTATCATAGCGACTTTTTTAAAAAAGTCGCAAAATAGTCGCAATCTCACTCCAGGAGGAGGGTGGAGTAGGAAAAGTGGAGTAGCTTCTCTAGACAGAAGTGTTAGGTTTAAGGACAAGTCACATTTATCAAACAACCTGTGACGTTTGATAAATGTGGCACAAAGTACTCCAACATAGATGCAAGCAAAACTGACTTCAAATATTCTCCTAATGATAAATTCCCCCCTATAACTTCACAGTAGCGAGAAATACTACAGTGCAGCACAGAATACTGTACCTCCCTGAAGCACCACACACTTTACCACAGGGCAAAATATTTCCACAGAAGCTGCAAAAAATAAATAAATAAATAAATAGAAAATGTCACAGTGCAGCACCAAATACCTCCCCAGCAGCAACAAACAATTTGGGTAGCACTACTACAATGTCCCACTTCTCACCTCTCACCCACTGCAGCAGTATTACTCCTCTTCCTATCCCTCCCCCAGTGGTCTCAGTATTGTCCGACCCATCTGGCATTTGCTAGAACAACACTTTTTGGAGCACATTTTTGGGAGTGCCGTGGAATTATTTTTATTTTATGTTTTTGGATTGGGTCACATCCTCAGCCGCTGGCACACCATTTTACTTCCTCTGTTTAGCTGTGCTGCTTTCATTTTGTTTATCTAGATAGAAGAGAGATAATAGATAGACAAACTGATAGATAGATAGATAGATAGATAGATAGATAGACAGACAGACAGACAGATAGATAGATAGATAGATAGATAGATAGATAGATAGATAGATAGATATGAGATAGCTAGATATAGATAGATAGATAGATAGATAGATAGATAGATAGATAGATAGATAGGTCAAGCCGCTTGACAAAGGCCCCAATGAGCAGGGCTGAAACGTAGCGGGAATAAAGGATCCATTACCTTTTCACAAGCCTGGTGTGCTGCCTCATCTTTTGGTTTTGTGTATAGAAGACTCCTGGGCCTGGAGCCATTGAGGGTTTGCACCCGCTTTCATCTACCTGTGCTGCTGTCTACTCTGTGTTTTGCTAGATAGATAGATAGATAGATAGATAGATAGATAGATAGATAGATAGATAGATAGATAGATAGGAGATGGATAGATAGGAGATAGATAGATAGATAGATAGGAGATAGATAGATAGATAGATAGATAGAAGATAGATAGATAGATAGAAGATAGATAGATAGATAGATAGATAGATAGATAGATAGAAGATAATAGATAGATAGATAGATAGATAGATAGATAGGAGATAGATAGATAGGAGATAGATAGATATGAGATGGATAGATATGAGATAGCAAGGACAACATCTGCATGGAGTTTGTATGTTCTCCCCATGTTTGCATGGGTTTCCTCCGGGTTCTCCGGTTTCCTCCCACAGTCCAAAGACATACAGATAGAGAACTTAGATTGTGAGCCCCATTGGGAACAGCGTGATGCTAATGTCTGTAAAGCGCTGCAGAATATAGTAGCGCTATATAAGTGCATAAAATAGATAGATAGATAGATAGATAGATAGATAGATAGATAGATATAGAAACATAATTCCACGGCACCACCAAAAATTGTGCTTAGAGGAAAAGGTGTTTTATTTTACCAGAGCAGCGTTACTGCAGCAACATTACTGCTTGAGAAAAGTCCCAGTAAGAGGACTGAAACGTCGCACAATGCTTCAAGCTCCAGGGTATCTATGTCTAGCTGGAAACTCTTATCAGCAGCAGCCAAGATGGATTACCAAAAGACCATGCCCATATCACCGATGTAACCTTACATCTCAGCTATTACTAATATTGAGCTTAAAAATAGCACACTCAACAACCAATGAAAAGAATCAATGTATCAGTTGGTAAATTGCATGTTCAAGTCTGAAGAAGACCTCCAGTGACAATGCACATAAAAGAAATTTATGGGAAGAAATGTATTGCCAGGCACCTAGTTTGGCCTTGACCCTCACCTTGTCCATTCCCTAGTGGATCAATCACTTCAATAAGGGCTTCCCTAAGGCACATTATGGAGATGAAGGAACATAAAAAGCCACATAAACTGCCTTTATGGTATGCATTCTTGTGTATATGTGTAGTAAAACCTCTGTGAGATGAACAAACCAAAATGGAGTAAAAAATGGTTGTCTCTGGGTGTGAGTCCAGTATATACACAAAATAGGGGATTTGAAAATTATCACAGGGATTACTGGCCTGGAGTAAGGGCTCTGAGGTAGTCCTTTAGAGGGATTTCACTATACATGGGAAAATGGAATACAGGGGCTGCAAACTCCATTAGTTTTGAACTGCAATTATCTTATAGAAGCTGGGAATTTTATGGACATTCATAGGAGTCTCATTCCTAACCTCCATCAACAAGCCATGGCCAAGGTTACCAAGAAAGTCTGTTTCTGCAAATAGTCTATTCTATCATATAACTGTACATTATTATGTGTTTTACAGTTTACAGGGGTCACATTGTACGGAAAGAAATTCATGCACAATCCGAGAAAACGGAACATTTCATTACCAAGTTCCAAGCACGTACGTGTGTATTTTGTTCCCATTATACTAATCCTAAGGGGATTTTTTTTTCTCAAACCAAAGGAACGTTGCCATTTTATCATGATTTATGTATGTGTTTCAGGTGCCAGAGGATACTTGGTCCGGAAGAAACTAAACGACATGTCCAAAAAAGAGAGCGATGCAGCAACTACAATCCAATCACACTATCGTGGCTTTAAGGAAAGAAGGAGTTTTGACAGGAAAAAGTAAGAAATGAGGTCATGTCAATAAGGTCTAATGTTCACTTTCATTTACTGCCTCTTTTTTCCAAATATTTGAGCTACTGTACATCCAGTACTGCACAACTTCAACTAGTTGAGTCAAAAAGCTAACTTTTTGTAAACCCTACACCTGCATATAATGGTATAAAAATACAACATCAAGGGTAAAATACTGCAGAGTAGTAAGGCCGAATAAAAACATAAGGGAATGCAGTTCAGCCTTTAATTCTACAAGAGCAAAACTACCCTTGAGGGCATCTGAGTTACTTATTTTTGCTGACACTGGTCCTAACTCAGAAAACAGTAAGGCCTCTTTCACATGAACGATACGGATCTGTGCAAGATGCGTTGAGTGAACCTCGTACCATTTTGCAAGCAAGTTCGGTTAGTTTTGTCTGCGATTGCGTTCAGTGTTTCAAATTTTTCCACGTGGGTTTTTCACGCGAGTGAAGATTTACAAACAACATCTCCTAGCAGCCATCAGTGAAAAACGCATTACATCCAGATGCGATGCGTTTTTCACGGAAGCCCCATTCTCCCACAATGCAGAAATATTAAGTGAATAAAAACGTACGTGTGCATAGACCCATTGAATGGGTCTGGATTCAGTGCGGGTGCTATGTGTTCACTTCACGCATTGCACCCACCAGAAAAACTCGCTCATGTGAAAGGGGCCTAACTTTCCAATGCACTATGCAAATTAGCTCTCTTTCTAAACAGAAAAGTAAGCTGAACCTCTGAATCAGGGGTAAATCTTCCTCCTTGTAGAGTGCACCTAGTAGGAGTAAGGAGTCTTAAATTATGTCTGTTACCAAAAACAAAAACTGAACTTCTGAAGGCCCCACATTTAGGGCTCAAGCACACGAACATATTTTCTTTCCTTGTCCGTCCCATTTTTTTGCAGCCCGTATACGGAACCATTCATTTCAATGGGTCCACCAAAAAAAAAAAGGAAGTTACTCCGTTCGCATTCCGTTTCCATATGTCTGTTCTGCAAAAAAATAGAACATGTCTCAGTGGCGTACATAAATAAGTAAGGGCCCCATAGCCAGGATCAAACCAGGCCCCCCACACAGGACAGAAGGGTTTCTGCCTAAACCCCTTTCAATTACCCTTGGGCCATTTTTTCCACTGCCTCATTTGTTAAAAGTTATTCCTTTAGAGGGTAGAGTCCTGACCAAGTTTTCACCTCCAGTAGAAGAGGAGAGGATCCCAACTAAGACTGGGCTGCCTATTGCCCTGGGCCCCATAGCAGTCCCATGGTCTGCCGCTATGGTAGTTACGCCCCTGGCAAGTCCTATTATTGTCCGCATTATGGACAAGAATAGTACTATTCTATTAGGGGCCAGCTGTTCGAAATGCACACGAACATCATCTGTGTTTTTGCGGATTTGGTTGTGTGCATGAGCCCTTATAGGGAGTTTATCATTTTCACCAATATAAGCATTGTTCCACAAAAGATTTAAAACTCATTCCAAGCATCCTGTGTGTACTTTGTGTCTTTATTCCATGTCCAGAAAAAGTGCTTTTATTTTATTAAGTGCATTTAAGAAGAGGGGAGCGCTGCTTTAGCTGTTCATATCAGCAAAACAATTGCACAATTTATTTTTGTCACATAATAGACAGGACAACACCTATCCATTTCAAAATGGCTCTCCATAGTCTGTCTACCTAGACTTCCTCTGGTGATAACAGTTAGGAGAAAGAAAGTTTGTACCTATAGTGATCAAATGGCTTCTTGTTAATCAGGAACAGATTGGAAACTTGAAGTGGCCCTGGAAAAAAAAAACTTAAAATTTGACCCATGTTGTAGGGGTGTCCAAATTGACAGAAGGTGGGGTAACACAAGTAGGCAGGGCCAGCAATACCATAATGCAAAATACTGTCCTGGCAGAAACATATACCACAGAGCAGCACAATATACTGCCCCAAAAGCTGTCCTTCTGTTGTGGCCATCATCAGATACCATTTTATGTCCTCCTCCAGTTGTCTCTGATTAAAGAAGAACTCCTGCAAAACATTTTATTCTTTGACCTGTTAGAAAGGTGCATGATATAATCTGTAGTGAATGTCATTTTCTTATCAGTGACTGTTTCTGTGAGTAAAAACCTCTCTTCTTATTGTAGCTGGGTCATGTGACCAACTCCCTGACCTCCAACTGACCCAGTAACTGCTCTATTCATTCCTATGGGAGCCTCACTTTCAGTCTCATAGGAATACATAGAGAATTAGACTTCCTGTCCACACATAAGTCTCTGTGTGAGTTGGTGGGTCTAATTGCTGGTCACATGACACAGATAAGAAACTTCAGGATGATATAAGTTAAAAATTCAGACACTGTTAAGAAAATGACATTCACTACAGATTACATCATGTACATTTCTAGCAGGACATGGAATACAATTTTTGTCGGGAGTTCTTCTTTAATATATGGAGCAAGTGGCTTAGGAGGTGAGATGTTGGCCACGCCAGGGTTAATTACTGCTGAGAGCTCATTATGTTCCTGGCCAGTGGCAGAGATGAGGGCTTGGGTGGACCCATGAGCATCGGCCCACCAGGAAATTTTCCTGTAAGGTCTATGGCCAATCTGCCCCTGCCTTTAATTAAGATAAATACCTTATGTTTTGGCAGGGAATCATTGAAGAGAAAACAAGGTCTAACTACTAATGAAGTGACAAAGAGTGATGAACCAGAGGAGACAACAACAGACCTTAACAAACCCAATGAAGATAAAAGTGAGGATGAAGCAGCCATTGTAATACAGAGTCATTTCCGGGGACACCAGCAAAGGAAGCAAATAAAAGAAGGACGCCAAAAAACACAAAATGAAGATAATACCAAAATGCCTGACAATCAAAATGATGATGATGTGAACATAAAGAAAGAGCAAAGTGAAAATGAAAAGGATGATGACGAAGAGAGTAAAGCAGCCTTGGTCATCCAAAGCAACTACCGTGGTCACAGAGAGAGGAAGAAATTCCTTGAGAAGAGACAGGGAGGTGTGCCCAGTACCACTCAAAGAGGTGACCATCCAATTGCTGGGGAGAAAATCTCTCAGACTGATGTAAATTTCAATATAAATAGCAATGGACATCCGGAAAATCATGATGAAGAAAAGAAAGCAGCCATTGTTATACAGAGTAGCTACCGTGGTGTAAGAGAAAGAGAGAGATTGAAGAAGGAAGGGAAACTGTCCAACAAAAATAACACATTGGAAACAAATAATGGGGCAAGTGTTCTGAAAGAAATGGAAGATCTGGCATTCTTCACGGAACAGGTGAGGACCAAACTGGCAAAGTATATACTACAAAATTTGTTATGCTGGCAACCTGTGTCCACCCCTCCACTCGCTATGTGTCTGTCAGTCCTGTTTGTATGTGTGAACCGGAGCTTAGTTCAGTGTATCTCACCTCAGGTTCAGCACTGCAGGGGTTACACCTTCTCTCTCCTTGCTCTGTGTGCTGCTGTCCTGACTAATTTGTTCATCAGGTCCCCTATAAAAACCCGCTTGTCTCGCTCACTCTTTGGGTCCATTCAGATGACCGTATTTAGTGTCCACATTCGCTTTGCAATTTTGCGGAATAGGTGCATTCATTTCAATGGGGGGGGGGCGCAAAAGATGAGGACAGCACACCGTGTGCTGTCCACATCCATTCGTACGCTCTGCGGCCGTACAAAAAATATAAAGCATATAGAGCACGGACAAGAGTAGGCATTTCTATATAGTGCTGGCCATGCAAAATGCGGAACACACATGGCCGGTATCTGTGTTTTGCAGATCCGCAATTTGTGGACCATAAAACACTTATAGTCGTCTGAATGGACCCTTTGCCTGATCAACACAGGTCCTGCTAGGTTCTGCTTGTCTGCTTCACCTTGATATACTGACAGTTGCCTTCCTGGACTTTGACCTCGGCCTGTTCCTGACTATTAGTTAGCCAGATTCCTCTGGTACTCCGTTCTGATGTTCCTGATCCCCCCTGGGTCAGTAGCTTGCCACTCCTGGGTGGTTGGCACAGTGGATCCACATCCACAGATTGTAGCAAGGATAAAGTCATTGGTATAGAAAATACCATATAACAATAAAGTGCAGGTTAACTCCCATTATTTGTTATGTGAAGCTTTGTAGGCCAGCGTCACTTATTTGTTACATGGTTGGCTAATAAGTTGCACATGATTGATGTCTGCCTGCGTTTCCAGCAAACAAGAGCAGATAGGTGCCCAGGCACTAAAAGGAGCCGTCACCAAGAAATCCATTCTTAAAGGGGTTGTCCCACAAAAAATATTCTACAGTTTTCAAACCAGCACTTGGATCTGAATACTTTTGTAATTGCATGTAATTAAAAGTTTTGTATAGCCAGTGAGTTATTCAATAAAATGTATCTGTATAGCGCCACCTGCTGTTTGCTTTTTCTTATTTCTTTGTCCTGCTTACTGAGATGGCCGCACATGCTCAGTTTCATCCTTCAACTTCCTCCTGAGCAGTAATAGGCAGAGCATGGACACGCCCCCTGAGCTCCAGCAGAAAAGACACTCCCCTTGAGCTGCCAGCTTGATATAAATCTAGCAGAGCAATGAATAAGGAGATCTCTGGATCCATGTGAGGTACAGGACTGGTTCTAGCTTTGTTAGAGATTTCATGTACTATATGATGTCTGTTTTTCATTTTTTGCATTAGTCATGGGATAACCCATTTAAACCAGGGACAATACCTTGTAGGGTTAGCTCAGCTGACTGTAATGATCCCTTTCACTTAGCGATCTGCTGCTTCGTTCTGGAGAAAAGATGCTTATAATGCATATGCCAATGAGCACCTAAGCACACCAAGGGTGGGCCTAAGCATCATTGGCCCTCCTACTTCCTCTACTTAGCTCTAATCTCTCCTCCTTGACTGTCAGGGCCCAGTTCCTGCATATTCATTTTGACTACACAGTAATTATACTTTATATCTTTCCAGATCGCCAAATTGTCGGAAAACTATCTAATGTTGCAGCAAAGGCTGAATGCTATGATTATGTCTAATCAGCTGAGTCCTGAGAGAACGGCAGTGTTAATGAAAGAAGAGACAATGAAAGGGAATGACCCCCAGAAAAATGACACAGGTAAGGTAATTATAGTTCAGTCTATGAAAATACAGGCTAAAGCTGGCCAATCATTCGTGTCTTCTGAATAGGGAGAGGGGAGTTCCACTGAGTTCCACTGTACCACTGATAGATACCTCTGGCCGCAACTTATCTATCCAAGAGAAAAGGATAGGACGTGTTGAGATCCAACAACCCAATCCTCATCTCCTCCAACGAGGAATTGGAAGACCCCCTGATACAAATTAGATGTTCCCCAGGTCCTGCCAAAATTAGCATGCTCGGCCAATGTTATTCTAGTAAGTATGGTCCGGCTAGGAAATTCTCACTGATGGGCGAAGAATTAAGTGGTAATAATGCAGGAATCCCTGGTTGAGTTTTAGGCCCCTTTCACATGAGCAAGTTTTCCGCACGGCTGCAATGCGTCAAGTGAATGCATAGCACCCGCACTGAATCCTGACCCGTTCATTTCAATGGGTGTGTGCACATAAGCATGTTTTTCAGGCATCATTTCTGCATTGCTTGAGAATCGCAGCATGTTCTATATTCTCCGTTTTTCACGCAGCCCTGGCTTCATTGAAGTGAATGGGGCTTCAGCGAAAAACGCATTGCATCAGGAAGCAGTCCTGATGCAATGTTTTTTTCCCTGATGGTTGCTAGGAGATTGTGTTTGTAAATCTTCAGTTTTTTATCATGAGCATGAAAAAAAAGGCACCGATATTCGCAGTAGTGCCACAGCTTTCTCTCATCTCACCAAGCACAGCGCTGTACATTGTACAGTGGTTGTGCTTGGTATCACAGCTTACCCCATTCACTCCAATGGGGCTGAGCTATCCAGAGGATTATAGGTCATCAGTTAAAAAATCTCAGAAAACAGCCAGTCCAAGATACAGGAGGATACAGTGCCTAACACCAGCCTCTGAGGAAGAAAAATGTCATATTCTGGAATGTGTAGCAGTCATTACAAGTGAGAATGTTGGAGATACAAGCCAGTAATGGTAACACTGGCTTTAGCTATGGATTTTACTACAATTTGGCTTCAGCCTTCCTTCCGTACTAGAGAGACAGACTGGCCATCTGTTAAATAACTACACCCTGCAGTCGGGCATTGTAGTGCCACTGAGAGAGAGAGAGAGAGAGAGAAAATTGAACTCTTTGGCTGGATTACAGAGAAAATACAGATATATCAGAAAATATCGGTGACGCAGAGACAGATGTCAGGACTGTCTACGCCATATTCACAGTCTCAGGTTAAGGCCTCTTTCACACGGGCGAGATTTCCACGCGGGTGCAATGCGTGATGCGAACGCATTGCACCGGCACTGAATCCTATTCCTGACCCATTCATTTCAATGGGGCTTTTCACATGAGCGATGTTTTTCACGCATCAGTTCGCCGTTGCGTGAAAATCGCAGCATGTTCTATATTCTGCGTTTTTCACTCAGCCCTGGCCCCATTGAAGTGAATTGGGCTGCGTGAATAATGCATTGCGGATGCAATGCGTGATTCACTGATGGTTGCTAAGAGATGTTGTTTGTAAACATTCAGTTTTTTATCACGCCCGTGAAAAACGCATCAAAACGCTTCGCACCAGCGCAGAAAAAACTGAACGAACGTACGCAATCGCAGTCAAAACTGACTGCGATTGCATGCGGATTGGTGCGGATGCGTGCGGATTTTCCAGAATGCATCCGGACTGAATCCGTGACGCCCGTGTGAAAGAGGCCTAAACTATCCACCGTAACTGTTGATAAGAAATGTGCCTGCTTGTGAAAAGCATGTGTATTTGCCAAAAGTCAGTAATGTACTGTTTACTTGTTATATCAAATTGGCCTCGTCATTGTGGGCCTTTGATCTTCTATTTCAATCTACGGTTCCTGCCTTGCACCCCACAAATCATCAACACCAAGGGCACCCAGGAACCACCATCTAGCAGAAGACCATCACCACGGTGTGCCCCAAGAGGAAGAAAGGGTGTACCCCTCCCTTCACTGTGTGTGTATGGTTCAAGGAGTGCTGGGGCAGGATTTCCACCACCACGAGTACTACCACCCGGTCCAATCGCAGCCTGCTATTGGCTGCCTCCCGCAACCTCAACGCCATATGTGTTCATCCACGTGACGGGGATATGCAGCGGCGGCCGTGCACTTATGAGAAGTGTCGCTGGTGGTGGAGCGAGGGAAGTACAACCTCAAGAAAATGGGGGGCACTATAAATCTAGGATAACCCCTTTAATTGTCCTAACATAAGAGTGTGACAGTCCCTTGGGGGTTCGCTGTAGATGCATTCCTCCCATACATACTTGCATACAAATAATTCAGGTTCATAGCAAGGACAGTGCTGTTACCTCAGTCATGTGATTTTGCTCACCATACTTGTTTCTATTAACTGAATTGGGTGGTAGAATGTCCCTAGTCTCACCTGAGACTTGAAAACCGGATAACCTTTGCCTGGTATTAGTACTTTTTATCTGCATTCTGTATACTATACTGTAATCTAGAGCAGGCATTGGAATCCATAAACTTAATGTAGAGCCCATTCCTTTTGTACGGTCACCATGCCGTCTCAATAATATAATGCAAAATACCCTGCACTATTTCAGATATATCACCTGCTCTGCTTCCAAAAACAAATTAACATTTCAGAAAAGCTTCTCGCAATCTTTGTTCTGGCACTCTACTTGTGCGCTGCTACTGTGTCTGAGGGTATTTACAGGTTCATTTCCTTTTTTTTGCTATCTTCTGTCAGATTCCATTATTGGAAATGTTTTGAGGCAAAAATTGCTGCTACCTGGCAACTTTTCAGCTAATGCAATGAATCTATTTCCTTCCCTTCGTCATTTATAGATCAGATTGCAGGAAAAGCAAATGTTTAAAAAAAAAAAAGTGATATGTGATCTTGTCCAGGTTATAATAGACAGTGTTGGGTTGTTTTGTTTTTTTTGTATATAATTTAAAAAATAAACAACTATTGTATGACCAAAAGCAAATTAAATAAATTATTCATGGTGGGATGGTGGAGCGCAAAATATATTACAGAAAACATAAAGCAAGCCTAACATAGACATATCATATCAGTGATCCGCAAAAAATACGGATGACGTCCGTCTGCATTCCATATTTTGCGGAACGGAACAGCTGGCCCCTAATAGAACAGTCCTATCCTTGTCCGTAATGCGGACAATAATAGGACGTGTTCTACTTTTTTGCGGAACGGAAATACAGACATACGGAAACGGAATGCATATGGAGTAAATTCCGGGTTTTTTTGCGGAGCCATTGAAATGAATGGTTCTGCATGTGGTCTGCAAAAAAAAAACGGAACAGACACGGAAAGAAAATACATGCGTGTGCTTGAGAGAAAGTGATTGAGAATTGTATCCAAAAAATATGGTTTATGATTTTTGGTCCTACCTGATTTTGGGCTCACGACCATATGTATTTTGCGGTCCGCAAAACATGTATTCGCAAAAAAAAAAAAGGATGACATTCATGTGACGTCCGTGTTGCATCCATTTTTTTTTGCGGATCCATTGTAACAATGCCTGTCCTTGTCTGCAAAATGGACAAGAATAGGACATGTTCTATTTTTTTGCAGAACACACATGCGGACATGCGGACATACGGACACAGAATGCACACTGAGTCATTTCCTTTTTTTTACGGCCCCATTGAAATGAATGATTGCACATACAGGCCACAAAAAAACAAAAAAAACGGAAAAGACATGGACAAAAAATAAGTTTGTGTGCATGAGCCCTTACAGTCAAGTTTCTGTAAACTGAGATTTGATTATCCAGAACTGATCAGGTCATTCGACCCTCAGTTGGGCCAGGACTTGTGGCCATAATATGGGTGTACAAATGTGTCCTTTTTATGCTCATGTGAGGCTGTCCTAACACTGACAGGCAAAGGTTAAGATGATGATTTTGTAAAAATACCACAAAGCAAGAGATCTATGAAGCTGTTGGCTTGGCTCATGGGCCCTGCAGTCAGCCGCAGAAAGACATTTGTGTGAAAATAGCCTTAAGGCCCCATTCACACATCCGTTTAAAACATCCGCAATCTATCCGCATCCGTTCCGCAATTGTGGACGGTTTTTGCAGATATTTTGCAGATCCATTCATTTCAATGGGTCCTGATAATCTGCGGACATTGCACCGTATGTTGTCCGCATCCGTTAATCTGTTCCGTTCCGTTTTGCGGATCCGCAAACAGAAATCCTCCTGTCCTACTTTTCTCCCGAATTGCGGTCCGTAGCACAATGAAAGTCTATGGATCCGCAAAAAATGCAGAAGACATGCGGAAAGGCATCCGCATGTCATCCGTATTTGCGGATTCCGTTCCAGGAGGGGTGAAAAAAAAAAGACGTTATTCATCTTTCCGTTTTTTGCGGATCCGCAAAAAACAGATGACATGTGGATACATCCTTTGCGTTTTTTACGGAAAGACGGAACGGATGTACTGGAAAAAGAGAGTTTTTTGCGGAACAACGGATCCGCAAAAAACTGACCGTTTTCCAGGATGTGCACACATACGGACGTGCGAATGAAGCCTAAGGAGGAAGCTGTGACCGTAATACTCATAACCATTCCCATTCTTGAACACAGTGGGGCACATTTACTAAAGTATCTTCACCTGTTTTCGAGTGAAAACCTGTTTCTGACTGTCTTAAGTTTTAAGTCTCATTTGCCCCTGTTTTTGCATCTGTTTTGGAGGTATTTGCGTCTGTTGTGCCTATTTTAAGTTTTAAGATAAATTCAGAAGTTTTCTAAGTTTTTAGCCTAATTTCTGACCTATTTATGAATGTAGGTGCACCTTACTTTGTGCCAGATTTTGTCGTAAAAACAGTCTAATTTGTACATCGCCCCAGAGGTGGCATACTTTTCTGTCTCTGTTTTGAGTGGTGAGTTACACCACAATTTGCCTACTTTCACGGAGACGTGCGCCAAAATTCAGATAATTTGTGCCACATTTTCGTGTTCATACTATTTAGAACAGTTTAGTGAATTTGAATCTGTCTTACAAAAAAAAAAACACTAGATGTCAGGCTTAGGGCTCATGCACACGGCTGTTGTCGGCCCGTGGCCATATTGCAGCCCGCATACTGTGGGTCCGCAATACACGGGCACCGGCTGTGTGCACCCCACATCACGGATCGCGGACCCATTTCCTTGAATGGGTCCGCAATTACGGAGATGTGGGACGGAGGCACGGATCGGAACATCAGAACACAACTCCGTAGTGCATCTGTGGTGTTTCAGGCCGTGCCTCGGCACGGCAAAAAAGTAGTGCATGCACTCTTTTGCGGTTTGGACTGTGGGATGCGGATCGCGGACCCCATTCAAGTGAATGGGTCTGCAATCCGAATGTGGCGGCCCCACGGTCAGTGCCCGTGCATTGTGGACCGCAAATTACGGGCACTGACGGCACACGTTCGTGTGCATGAGCCCTTAAACCAAAAAAGACAAACCAGATTTACTAAGGGACAATAAATGTTGTGCAAATTGAAGACAGAATTTGCATATATGCCAGTTTTTTTTGTTAGTCCAAAAAAGATGTGCTTAGTAAATGTGCCCCACCGTCTGCTTATACTGGTCATTGCTTACAGCAAAGGCGTAGGGTGGAAAGGAAGGCAAAAAACAGATCCATCGCCTGAGTGGGCCCTGAATCCAGTTAACACCACACCACACCATCACACCACACCATGACTATAACCAAAAAAATAATTGTGGTAGCCAGTAACAGTTACATTTGTTGTAGTGACTGAATATTACCTCCATACTGTTACTAAACCTGTGTCTGCAAGTTCTGGTAAGAACAGAGATATCTGTTGCATCTCGTTAGACAGTTATAATGCCCAACACATGGCCCTTTGAAAGTGATAATATCCCATGAGTGCCCGTAAAATGTAATAATGCTCACTGAGTGAGCCCTAAAAATTACTGCTTCCCATGCACCCCATAGTAATAATGCCGCCTGTGTTCCTTGAATAAATAAAAATGTCCCTATGTGTCCTCCGTGAATAATTAACAATGCCTCTTGTGACCCGTACATAAATAAGAACATTATGTCCCCTGAATAAATTATAAAAAGAAGAAAAACATAAACTTTCCACTCACCTTACCGCTATCCCTGGATGAGTGAGGTGAGTCCTCCTTGCACAGCTAGCATGCAGCAATGCAGTGACATCATTGTGTTGCCTATGCCAGGGAACTAATGTCTTGTGTGTGCTCTGGCATCCTAAAGTGGCCTGAAAATTTTCCAGTGTGTCAGTTTTAAAGGATTTTCATATTGATGGCCTATCCTGGGGATAGGTCATCAATATTAGATCAGTGGGGATCTGATTTCCGGTACTCTGGCTCATCAGTTGTTCCAAGAGGCCATGGTGCTCTGCAAGCACTTAGGCCTCTTCCTAACAGGCCCCATTCACACGTCCGTATTTTGCGGATCCGCAAAACACGGACACCGGCAAAGTGCATTCCGCAATTTGCGGAACGCACATAATAGAAGTGCCTTTTCTTGTCCGTGTATTCCGACAAGAATAGGACATGTTCTATTTTTTTCGGGAGCTGCGGAATGGATCCGCATCCTATCCGCATAATTGTCCGCAAATGCGGAAACGAATGCGGAGAGGATGCGGATGCAAAATACGGACACGTGGCCTAGGTGTAGCTCAATAGCATTTATGTGAATGGGTATGAGCTGCAATATTAAGCACAGTGGCTATGCTATGGCAAGGGCTCTGCTAGGTAAGCTGCAAGGAGGCCATGGCAATCACTAGAGATCCAGTGAGTGACGCAGTTTCCTCAAATAGCTGGTAGTCGGACCCCCACAATCTCATTTTGATTACCTATCCTGAGAATAGGCCATTAATATGAAAATTTCGGAAAACCCCTTTAATGCTGGCTGGGCTGGTTGTACAGTGCGACCTACTCTGAGATGCTGCAGGTCACCATTTCAAGTCAGGTGTGGTCCTGCTTCAGCCAAGTTGGTGGAGGGGTTCTCACTTCTGTGTCATGCAGTAGCGTAACTAGAAAGGACTGGGCCCCACAGAAATTTCTTTACAACCTCCTCCTCTCGTGCAAACCCCAGTCCTGTGGCTAGTCAAAATCTCTCTCTCAGACCAGGCCCGGCAACCGCTCCATCTGTTTCCTACACGTATATATACTATATATCATGTCACTGTATATAATGTCATTGTATAATGCTGTTGAGGAGGTCCAGACAATAAAATCTTGTAGTCCCCCTCCTGGGTGAGCCCCTTCTGAGTCCAGGCCCCGTAGCAGCCGCTTCCCCTGCTTCCCCTAAAGGTACGCCACTGCTACCATGTCTACAATACACAAACATAGGGGGGCTGTCAAGGCACCTGCAGTGGAAATTGAGAATCCTCAAGGATAAGTCAGATTTGAATATTCTATTGGTAAAAGAATACCTATCTCCATCTAGATACACTTACTCTGCTGGCTATAACGGGAACAGGCGTCCATACTTTTAGCAGTCCTAATGTACGGTGTACATACAGAAACCCTAAGGATTCAGGATAAACAGAACACTTTACTGTAAACAGCTTTTCAGTGAAATTTCTAGAATAATGCTCTACAGTGTAGTAATTTTTATAAGTTTCTAAGGCTACTTTCACATCTGCAGTTTTGCTCAATCCAGCAGGGATCAGCAAAAAAAGCTTCCTTTAGGATAATACAACCGGCTGCATCCTTTATGAACAGATCCGGTTGTATTATCTCTAAAATTGTCATGACGGATCCAGGACGCACTAAAAAACGCTACTTGCAGTGTTTTTGTATCCGGCATGGGAATGCAATGAAACAGAACGGAATGCATTCTGGTGCACTCCCTTCCACTCAGTTCAGTGAATGGGGACAAAACTGAAGTATTTTCCTCCGGTATTGAGATCATGTGAAAGTAGCGGTCTTAGTAATGTTTTTAATGAAATGTTCTTAGTTCCACAAATGTTGGCGTGTTCATATGACTGTAAGTGTAGGTTGTGTTGGTGAGCCACTTGGTACACTATGGATGTATTATATTCCAAGTAGCTGTATTTCCATATACAATAGGATATTACTGAAAAGAGAATGAAGCTCGGGTACCCTGGCCCAGATTTACTAATGTGTCTGCACAAAAAATCTGTCTAAAAAGTAGCACAAATTAGCACAATCTACACTTCTTTCCAACATGCTGAACAGTGGCATGGCTTTGTAGCAAGGGCAGAGCTTAGTGGGAAATGGGGCTGGGCCTAAGATGTGCCATTTTGCATCAAAATTGCACCACAATTCTGGCATGCAAATCACCAATAGTTGGTATAGAGTCAGGGAAAAGTGTCTATCCCTGTACAAGATTTATCATCCAGCCTGAACTCCTGTGATAAATCTGGTGCAGGTCTAGACACCATCTTTAGAATTAGTAAATTTGGGCAACTTATTCTAAAAACAAGTTTCTGCCACCTACAACCCCTGGCAAAAATTATGGAATCACCAGTCTCTGAGGATGTTCCTTCAGTTGTTTAATTTTGTTGAAAAAAAAAAACAGATCACAGACATGACAAAAAACTAAAGGCATTTCAAATGGCAACTTTCTGGCTTTAAGAAATACTAAAAGAAATCAAGAAAAATAATTGTGGTAGCCAGTAACAGTTACATTTGTTGTAGTTGCATTTTGTATAATCCCGTTTATGCCTTTCGGAAGTAACTGCAGGTTGTGTTTGCTGTACTGATTTGTTTTTATAATGAAAGCACATATTATTTCATAGAAAGAATCTGTTATGAGCAGGGCCTGCTTTAGGAGTGGCAAACTGGGCAACTGCCCAGGGCCTCCATCTTCCAGGTTCCTCATTTTTAATTCCCGGATATAACTCCAATCTGTAGTATGGAGCTGCAGCAACTAGGTGCACCTCTGTGCTGCCTATACTCAGCGGCAGATTGGGAACTTAAAATGGCCCTGAAAAAAATACTAAAAGTTGCCCCGTTTGTAGTTGGGTCCAGATTGATAGAAGGCAGGGCCAGCAATACCATATTGTGGCACATTATACCACCCCAACAGAGTCAAATACCACAGTCCATCACATAATACTGCCAGTTGCACAAAATACATCCCCAATAACTTCCACTGGCCGGCCATGAGGAGGGCCCAGAAGGCCCCCTGGGCATCGTCCCACTTGGAAATTTCCCTGTAAGGTCTATGGCCAATCCACCCCTGCCTATACTGTATACACAAAAGTAGCAGTGCTAAATGTGTCAATGTGTACAGTACAGACCAAAAGTTTGGACACACCTTCTCATTCAAAGAGTTTTCTGTATTTTCATGACTATGAAAATTGTAGATTCACACTGAAGGCATCAAAACTATGAATTAACACATGTGGAATTATATACTTAACAAAAAAGTGTGAAGCAATTGTAAATATGTCTTATATTCTAGGTTCTTCAAAGTAGCCATCTTTTGCTTTGATTACAGCTTTGCACACTCTTGGCATTCTCTTGATGAGCTTCAAGAGGTAGTCACCTGAAATGGTTTTCACTTCACAGGTGTGCCCTGTCAGGTTTAATAAGTGGGATTTCTTGCCTTATAAATGGGGTTGGGACCATGAGTTGTGTCGGGCAGAAGTCAGGTGGATACACAGCTGACACACAGTCCTACTGAATAGACTGTTAGAATTTGTATTATGGCAAGAAAAAAGCAGCTAAGTAAAGAAAACCGAGTGGCCATCATTACTTTAAGAAATGAAGGTCAGTCAGTACGAAAAATTGGGAAAACTTTGAAAGTGTTCCCAAGTGCAGTCGCAAAAACCATCAAGCGCTAAAAAGAAACTGGCTGACATGAGGACCGCCCCAGGAAATGTAGACCAAGAGTCACCTCTGCTGTGGAGGATAAGTCACCAGCCTCAGAAATCGCAGGTTAACAGCAGCTCAGATTAGAGACCAGGTCAATGCCACACAGAGTTCTAGCAGCAGACACATTTCCACAACAACTGTTAAAGGGGTTGTCCGAGTTATGAAAAAAAAATATATAGCACTGTAAATCTGATGGGCAGCAATATATAACTAAGTTAAGCAAGTTTTAGGCAAAAAAAAATCCATATTTCCTCATTTCCCTGGTTCTCTTCTGGTCTTTGTTTACATGCAATAACAACAATCTCAGCCCCTCCCCCCTCCCCCTTCTCTGCAAAGGGAATGAATACAAGTGCTGAGTGACATGTCTGCCTGCTGGAATGCTCAGCAGCATGTTGTATGTGTAGGACTACAAGTCCCAGCTGTACAATGACACTGCTGATACACACAGGAAATTCTCCCTACCTGTTCTTGTACAATTCCTCTATAGCTCCTTGCCCAGCATTTGTCTCCTCTCACTGCTGCAGCTACTGTTTGTTCTAAAGCCTTGAGCCCTCAGTGTGTTCTGGCTGAAGGGGTTAATGTTTTATCTGAAGGAAACCAGGGAGAGCAGATAGCAGCCGGCAAAGGAAGGGGGCGTGGCCAGTGACGTCTCGTGTACAGACTGTTATCTGAACTCTGAGGCTTGTGAACGAAACATCACAGAGCAGAGAGATAAGGTGACATCACAGGTCATGTGACCCTGAGTCAACTCTGAGAAACCAGCAGCTTTGGAAACACAAAGTATATGGGAAAGTTGTTATACCTGACAAGTTAGAAACATATAAAGAACAAAAAAATAACTCGGACAACCCCTTTAAGAGGAGACTGTGTGCAGCAGGCCTTCATGGTAAAATAGCTGCTAGGAAACCACTGCTAAGGACAGGCTACAAGCAGAAGAGACTTGTTTGGGCTAAAGAACACAAGGAATGGGCATTAGACCAGTGGAAATCTGTCCAAATTTGAGATCTTTGGTTCCAACCACCGTGTCTTTGTGCGACGCAGAAAAGGTGAACGGATGGACTCTACATGCCTGGTTCCCACCGTGAAACATGGAGGAAGAGGTGTGATGGTGTGGGGGTGCTTTGCTGGTGACACTGTTGGGGATTTATTCAAAATTGAAGGCATACTGAACCAGCATGGCTACCACAGCATCTTGCAGCGGCATGCTATTCCATCCGGTTTGCGTTTAGTTGGACCATCATATATTTATCAAAAGGACAATGACTCCCAAACACACCTCCAGGCTGTGTAAGGGCTATTTGACCAAGAAGGAGAGTGATGGGGTGCTACGCCAGATGACCTGGCCTCCACAGTCACCAGACCTGAACCCAATCGAGATGGTCTGGGGTGAGCTGGACCGCAGAGTGAAGGCAAAAGGGCCAACAAGTGCTAAGCATCTCTGGGAACTCCTTCAAGACTGTTGGAATACCATTTCAGGTGACTACCTCTTAAAGCTCATCAAGAGAATGCCAAGAGCGTGCAAAGCAGTAATCAAAGCAAAAGGTGGCTACTTTGAAGAACCTAGAATATAAGACATAGTTTCAGTTGTTTCACACTTTTTGTTAAGTATATAATTCCACATGTGTTAATTCATAGTAACATAGTAACATAGTTTATAAGGCCGAAAAAAGACATCTGTCCATCCAGTTCAGCCTGTTTCCCTACAAGTTGATCCAGAGGAATACAAGTTGATCATAGTTTTGATGCCTTAAGTGTGAATCTACAATTTTTATAGTCATGAAAATACAGAAAACTTTTTTGAATGAGAAGGTGTGTCCAAACCTTTGGTCTGTACTGTATATGTATATACCCAATGCACTGTACCGTATGTGTAATTTTACAAAGGACTGCATTATTATGGACTGCGAGAGAAACAGTGAATGGATGCATTGAGCTTTGCTTCACCTCTGTATTATAGCACTGACATAATGAGTAGTGTAGTGGAGTATACAGTCATGGCCAAAAGATTTGAGAATGATACAAATATTAATTTTTACAAAGTCTACTCCTTCATTTTTTATAACGGCAATTTGCATATACTCCAGAATGTTATAAAGACTGATCAGCTTAACAGCAATTACTTGCAAAGTCAATATTTGCCTTGAAAATGAACTTTATCCCCCAAAACACATTTCAACATCATTGCAGCCCTGCCTTAACCCTTTCACGACCGGAGCTTTTTTCGGTTCTGCATTTTCGTTTTGCGCTCCCTGCCTTCAAACAGCCATAACTCTTTTATTTTTCTGTTCACATAGCTGTATGAGGGCTTGTTGTATGCGGGACAAGTTGTACTTTCCAACGCCACCATTTAATATTGCATACGGTGTAGTGGGAAGCGGGAAAAAAATTCCAAACCGGGTGAAATTGCAAAGAAAACGCTATTCCGCTACAGTTCTACGGGTTTCTTATTTACAGCATTCGATGTGCATTAAAACTGATCCGTTACTTTCATTCTACTGGTCAGTACGAATCCGGCAATACCTAATATGTATAGTTTTTCCTGCGTTTAGATGGTGATAAAATAATTAGAAAGTTGCCCTTTTTTTTTTTTTTTTTCCTTGTCATATATTGACCCCTATAACTTTTTGGTATTTATGTGTACAGAGCTTTATGGGGGCTCATTTTTTGCGGGGCGGTCTGAAGTTTTTATTGATACCATTCTGGGGTATGTATGACTTTTTGATCACTTTTTATTTAATTTTTTTTAGAAAAAAAAAGGGACAAAAAACTGCGAATCGCCATTTGGACGCTTTTTTCCGCCACACAATTCGCCGTATTGAAATTTTTTTTTTATATTTTAAAAGTACGGGCGTTTTCGGTCACGGTGATACCCATGATGTCTATATTTATTGTTATTTAGGTATTTATTTTTTACTTATACGGAAAGGGGGGTGATTTGAACTTTTATATCTTTTTTATTTTTTATATATTTTTTAACATTTTTTTTTAATTTTTCTGTGATTATTTTAAAGCTCAAATATCATCTGATCTATTGTGTTTTGTTTTTTTTCTTTATGAGCAATCATGGATTTACTAGATGCAGTTAAAACCATGAATTGCTCATTTCTTATCCTGGCCTGCCATCTAGTGGCCAGAATAAGAATTGCAGTTTGAAAACTGTAATCCTCACCAGCGAGGATTACAGTTTTCATATGGTGTACAGACACCCCGATTGGCCAATCGGGGCGTCTGTACACCACCCGGAAGCGTGGGCTTCCGGGTTCAGACGCATCCTGATGCCGTGATCACGTGTGATCACGGCATCAGAAGGCCCTGGAAGTCTCCGCAGACGGAGGTAAGATGCGGCAAGTCTCTGCTGTTAGAAACAGCAGAGACTTGCCGGCCATGACGCCCGCCGCACCCGCGAGTGGGCGTCATGTCCCCGCACCGCCCGCGCGCCATACATGTGCGGCGGTCGGGAAGGGGTTAAAAGGACCAGCGAACATTGTTTCAGTGATTGTTCCATTAACACAGGTGTGGGTGTTGATGAGGACAGGGCTGGAGATCAATCTGTCATGATTAAGTAAGAATGACACCACTGGACACTTTAAAAGGAGGCTGGTGCTTGGCATCATTGTTTCTCTTCTGTTAACCATGGTTATCTCTAAAGAAACACGTGCAGTCATCATTGCACTGCACAAAAATGGCCTAACAGGGAAGAGTATCGCAGCTAGAAAGATTGCACCTCAGTCAACAATCTATCGCATCATCAAGAACTTCAAGGAGAGAGGTTCCATTGTTGCCAAAAAGGCTCCAGGGCGCCCAAGAAAGACCAGCAAGCGCCAGGACCATCTCTTAAAAGTGTTTCAGCTGCGGGATCGGGCTACCAGCAGTGCAGAGCTTGCTCAGGAATGGCAGCAGGCGGGTGTGAGTGCATCTGCACGCACTGTGAGGCGGAGACTCTTGGAGCAAGGCCTGGTCTCAAGGAGGGCAGCAAAGAAGCCACTTCTCTCCAGAAAAAACATCAGGGACAGACTGATATTCTGCAAAAGGTACAGGGAGTGGACTGCTGAGGACTGGGGGAAAGTCATTTTCTCTGATGAATCCCCTTTTTGATTGTTTGGGACATCTGGAAAACAGCTTATTCGGACAAGACGAGGTGAGCGCTACCACCAGTCTTGTCTCATGCCAACTGTAAAGCATCCTGAAACCATTCATGTGTGGGGTTGCTTCTCAGCTAAGGGAATCGGCTCTCTCACAGTCTTGCCTAAAAACACAGCCATGAATAAAGAATGGTACCAGAATGTCCTCCGAGAGCAACTTGTCAGGACCGGCAGTCATTGCACCAGTTCTGCTGGTCCTGCCCCTGACTCTGGTGGCTAGGTGGTTGCCCGGGGTCAGGCTTCGTCCGCTATTTCGGCAGGCTCCTCCTCCAGCCGGCGGTCTCTGGCTGTGGATGCGCGTCCCAGGCAGGGGAAGCGCGCAACGATCATAAGTGCCAGGGACGTGGCTGGTGCGCACTCTCGCTCGCGGCCTGTTACTGGTCGCCGGAAAACGCGAGCAAAATAGTGTCTGTTTATTTTCTGTTCATTGGTATCTCATGAGTTAAGTTTTTGTTCCTTGCTTCTCCTCCCAGTCAGCTGGTTGGGTGGAGTCTGCTAGGTATTTAAGGCCCTCTAACTTTTACCTAGCTGCCAGTGTTTGGAGTTTCCTTGCTACTACCTGGTTTTACATTCTTGCTCTGCAGTTTAGACTCTTTATGTTCTTTGACCCTTGGCGTGTTTTTGACTACTTCTCTCTGCTTGCTGATTTTGTTCCTGACGTACTCTCCTGGTTTTGACGCGGCTACCTGACTACCCATTTGGTTCTTGTTTGTCTGTCTTGTTTGTCTTCCCATCCCCCGCACTTTTGTTAGTGTATTTCCAGTATTCAGGTTGTCGGCTCAGGGGTTAGCCTGAGCGGGCAATAGGCAGGGAAAGGGGTTGGGATCAAGCTTAGGGATCACTTACCCCTTATCTGTGTATCCCAGCCCTGACACAACTTCTCCCAACCGTCCAAGAGCAGTTTGGCGATCAACAATGCCTTTTCCAGCATGATGGAGCACCTTGCCATAAAGCAAAGGTGATAACTAAATGGCTCAGGGAACAAAACATAGAGATTTTGGGTCCATGGCCTGGAAACTCCCCAGATCTTAATCCCATTGAGAACTTGTGGTCAATCATCAAGAGACGGGTGGACAAACAAAAACCTACAAATTCTGACAAAATGCAAGCATTGATTGTGCAAGAATGGACTGCTATCAGTCAGGATTTGGTCCAGAAGTTGATTGAGAGCATGCCAGGGAGAATTGCAGAGGTCCTGAAGAAGAAGGGTCAACACTGCAAATATTGACTTGCTGCATTAACTCATTCTAACTGTCAATATAAGCTTTTGTTACTCATAATATGATTGCAATTATATTTCTGTATGTGATAAAAACATCTGACAAACACACATAAAAACCAGAGGGCAGCAGATCATGTGAAAATATAATATTTGTGTCATTTTCAAAACTTTTGGCCATGACTGCAGAAAACTGGAGAATAAGTGGACTATACCATAGGGAAGCCATTACTGTCACCTGGATATTCTAACACAATCCAGTTCCCTGCTGAGTGCCTTCTCTGCCCTTCCATAGCTTTCTCTACCACTCACGTAATATTTCAAAGTGCTGATTTCAGTGAAATGGCCGAGCATCTGCCAGCAAGTAAACTGCAAGAGGATTTAAAGAAATTGCTGTAATGTCATCTCAGCCAACAGAGAGAGCAGCGCGCTCCTCTAATAGTAGTCTGTGGGGGCTGCAAGGTTCTGCTGGGTAATCATAGATGGTATTAGTCATCCGGCTCGTGCCTTGTGATGTATGAATCACCTCCTGTAAATGTACGTTATTCTCAACTGTCAAACTTCTTTTTTGATAAATGAACTACTACTAATGTGTCCATGTTCTACATAATTACACATTGTCGCTATGCCGTGATGATAATAAGAGACATCTATTTAGCGTGCGATTCGGTGCTGCTCTGCTTTTAGTGCCACCACACTCAGTGGCAAAATCTTAGAATATCTACGTAGGATGGCAGAAAAAGAGCAAAAGGGCCTTTTTGTATGCCTTTTATGTGTTTTTTATATTTTTATTTATTTTTTTTTTCATTTTTTTCTTCTGTGTTTTATTCGTGTTTTGAACCATTTTCTTCGTCCTAGAATGGATTTATATCTACCCCAGTAACACTTATAATTAGTGTTGAGCGAATCAAAGTCCACGAAGTGGACTTCGATCCGAATTTCAGGATAAATTCTCTTTGCCGCAGAGCCAAATGTCCTAGTAGTGAATTGGTATAACCTGAAATAGTGTAAAAAAACAATAAAAAAAAAATCTTACTCACCTGATCCATTTGCTCGCAGCTAACCGGCTGCCGCCATCTTGCTTGAAGATCTTGCACGAAATCCCTTCCACAGTGACGTATGATGTCACCACACTGGCCGGCATGATGACGTCATCACAAGCCACGCAAGATTTCGCACCAGATCTTCAAGCAAGATGGTGGCAGGTGGCCCGTCGCAAGCAAATGGATCAGGTATGATTTTATTTTTTTTTTTAATTTACACTATATTATTTATATCAGATATCAGGGGTACAATGATTGCAGCGCTCCCTGTCATTGCACCCACTACTTACAAAGAAATGCACTTATTATTGATTGTTCCACTACATCGGCAGGAGGCTTGTTCCAATGTATTACTACTTCCAATAAGGGTAGGTTCACATCACCGTTTAGTTTTCCAATCTTCTGATCTGTCAGAACAGAGAAGAAGAGAAGAACAAAACAAAACAGATCCATTATTTTGAGCATCTTTTGTTCTCATTTTTATCTGTTTTAGTCAATTCCTTCTGTTAGCCAGGCAACTCTCTTCTCGATTTCTGGGAAAATATTCAAATTAGCTTTCCTAAGCCTATCTGATGCCAGCAGATGTAATATGTGGTCGTTTTCATGTCTTTTCCCCTAAATCCTAGAGGAACAATGACTGGGTTAAGATACCGCAGCATTCCTTTCCTTTTAGAAAGGATGCTAACTTGCATGTCTCTTTTCCAGTTTATGCAATGCCTATGCCATACAGTGTTAAGTATTCCATTAATAGAACCATATAGTACACACATAGCACAGGCATTTATTGCCCAGTCAAATAAAATTATCATTTACAGTACAAATGCAACAATACAATGCCTAATACAGTCAATTCAGCCTACATAATACCACTATATAGTAGTAGTACTAGGGGCTGATAGAAAAGTTTCTTTTGGCCTATGGCTGAGAAGGGATTAATAATACATTTCTTCATGGTTCACAATAGTGAAAGGGGTTAATGGTTTTCGCAGGTGGTCTAGGGTAGTGGCAGGGTGAATTTCATGAAGAGTCCAGTGTGATAAATGCACCTTTAGTGCACAGCAGTCAACAGCTATTGCTAAAGTTCCCGATGGTCTAGGACAGTGAAGGGGTTAATGATTATGCTCCTGGTGGTCTAGAACAGAAAAATGTTTTTCTCTATTGTTGGAAAGAATGCTAAGTAAAATTGAGCATCATGTATCCCTCTAATAATGGTACGACTCCACGTTGTTATTATTTATTTTATGCCCTTATACAGCACTACTATATTCCACAGCGTTTTACAGACATTAGCATCCAGCTGTCCCCAATGGGACTCACAATCTAAGTTCCCTCTCAGTATGTCTTTGGAGTGTGGGAGGAAACCGGAGAACCTGGAGGAGACCCACGCAAACACAGGGAGAACATACAAACTCCATGCAGATGTTGTCCTTGGTCGGATTCGAACCCTGGACCCCAGCTAAATCACTCTTGGCCTCATGCTGATGGTCATTATGCAGGTGTTAGTTGTACAGATCTATAATATGGCCCCCATCGCCTGCCAATTCCATAAACAAAATATGATAATATATTTAAACAAATGCACATAGAAGCATTGCTTTATGGCTTTCCTGTGTGCATGGACCCTTAGGCCTCGTCCACATTTCTGTCAGTTGCACATCTATGAAAAAAAAAGTCTGTGTTTCATCTGTGAAGATGTCGATGAAGGATGTGTGATGGGTCTGTCTATTTTTACCATCCTTGTGTCAAACGTAATCCACGGACATTGCTCAGCTGAAAATGAATCTCCAAAGCATCTCCTATCAGTCTTCAGTGAAAAACAGATGCACCACAGACGCAACACGGATGCCATGTGTGTTGTGTCCGTGGTTTTCATGGACCCATAGACTTCAATGGTCATGTTTGTTCTGCGTTGCAGAACTCTTCTTGTGCTTCTTTAGTGGATCTGTGAGCCAGAAAATGAAATCTACAGCAGCAAGGGAGCTGATGGAGATTTCAGGTGTGATGTTTACCAGTTTTCTGGTAAATGTGTCAGACCAAAGGTATCATTGACCGTTTCTTAAGTTCATATATAGAGGTTAATTCACATATATTTCAGGGACTACGATACCCCCTGTCCCATATGAGGAGAATCATACTACAAATGATGTTTAATAGTTGTGGGGCCCTGTTATGAGGAGCTTCAGGTTACACATCTGTTCACTAGTTTTTATGTATCTTATTTTTTTATTGTTTTTATTTCTTACTCTTACTTTTAATCTATTTTCTCATTTTTAACCATTTGTATTCTTCCCATACACAAGATGTTAAGCCTCAGAGGGTTCCAAGAAGACAAAAACCAAAGACATTAACAAGCCCAGATGAGTCTACCTACTACAGCCTCCTACATGTAAGTCTATATGTATTACAGTATTTTATGCTATTGTTTCCCATAAAACTTTTTATTAATCTGCTGAGCTCCTCCTGCTCTATAACATGATAATGACAGAGCCTGAAGAAAGAACCCTGGAATTGATTTGCAAAAACAGAAGAATAATAACAGTTGAAGAGGTTGCAGGAAAGCTGTATGTGAGTTTTGGATCTGCCCATGTCCTGATTTATGAAGGCTTAAAGGCTATGTATACCTTTGGTGGATTTTTTTTTATTATTGCATTGTACTCATTTTCGGCTAAAAAAAAATTTTTCATTAGATCTTTACTAAAAATATTGAGACGTTTTCCCTGCACAGCTTTGAGTTTATCTAGTAGCTCGTTCTGAATTTTCTCTTTGCTCTGTCAGACAGGGAGCTGATGGGCTCCTTATTTCTGATCTATAACCTTATAAACGCTAAAAATGTGGCTTAAGTGTTTATGACCTTTTAGTAATTTACAGATAAGGGTTATTAGATGACCCTCACAAAAGAGAAGTACCAATCACACATCTAGAAAAACAGTTAAACCTTTGTGACAGAACGAATCAATATAAAAAAAACAACTGAAAAAATTACTTTTTTACCCAAAATGAGTAAAATGCAATCATAAAAATAATTGCCCCCGAAGTTGTACATTTGTACATAGCCTTTAAGTTCAGTAAAGTGTGTGCCAGGAGGATGGCTAAGCCACTGAGAGAGGAGCATAAGCACAAGCGCTTATGTTCACGACACTTGGCCTGTTATCATCAAGAAGGTGACAATTTTCTGCAGCAGGCAGTCACATCACTGGCTATATACTGTACTCAACCAAAAATATTTTTTGCTAATAGTATTAAAAAGTCAGCACAACGCCGGGAAAAATGCATCTCAAAGGAAGGTGACTATGTAGAAAAGTAATATCATTTATTTTTGAAATTCCTAATAGAATTTTTAAAAAGTGTGGAACCTTTTGAAGACCCCTCTTAGATACGTACGATATGGCTACACTAAACTCCTGAAATTGTTAGTACATATTGAAATTTAATGTAATAGAAGCTGATTATCTTATACAATAGGGTGGCCTGATCCTAGACACAAAATCCTTTACAATGTGATATTTTTGGGGAAAAAACATTCTTTTCAAAAACTGACAACATAAAACAAATGTCCTAGTCTTTCTACTTGAACTCAGCTCTGTACATCCTTATTAGACATGAAATTATTTGGAAAACGAAGGTCCCATTTTGTCTGGGTCTCAAATGTTGGTGGTAGTGATAGTGTGATGGTGTGGGGGATGCTCTGATGAATCAGGACCTCTTTACTGTAGGCTAAAGGTTGTAGTTTTGCTGCTCCTGGAGCCCTACAATTTGGAGAGCACTGGTTTGGTCCTAGTCCGTACAACTTTATATGGTTTACTTAAAACATTTTGTTTTTGTGCACTGTAACTACAACTGCTTGTCCTGTATAGACCCCCTCCGATCTGATATCGATGACCTACACTATCTTGAGGATAAGTCATCAATATACTAGCTCTACAAAACCCCATTAATGCAGCACTTTCTTCATAAACATTTCTTAGGATTCTGAGGCATTAAGAAAGTTTTCTGACAGACAAGCTAAATGTACTTTCCATCTCATTTAATGTACCAAGCTAAAAATATACTCAGAGAAAACATATCTTTTTATTGCTTTATACAACCTGTACCATGTAATAGTCAGTGGGTATGATCAGTGTAGGATTAGAATCAGTGAATGGTACAATTAATAGGCTGCTGGTTGCTAGGTTACCCTGTAGGACTCTAGATTAATTTGAGGATATCGGAATTTTTTACATTGGGTCATCAGAGACTATTCTGTGGTTTTTAGGTTGCCAGATAGAGATGAATGAATCAATTCAATAGAATCAGAATTCAAACCGTATTTTTTGAAAAATTTGGCTCCCGAAGATCCAGAATTTTCACTGATTCGAGAGAAAATTCGCTCATCTTTATGGTCAGAGATGGCAAAAGCTGGCACTGCAGTCTGAATAGGACTGAGCTGTAATACCAGACACTGCCAATGAACTGTTTTTTGGGACAAAAAGCTTTATTTTTTTCTAATCCTGGAAAACCAATTTCCTCCATCAATTTCCTCTATAAGAAAGGTGCACACAAAGAGGATTTACTAATCCTGTCTAATCCTGCCTACTACACGTAGACTGTGTAAGGCAGTCTAAAGATGCACCAAATTTATGAAAGTGGCTCATGTTGGATGATCAATTTGTTTCAAGATAACATATTGTTTGCCTTACTTTGCGACAGAATTTTTTGCCAAACTTTTGACACAATTTTGGTGTGAAATGCTATCCCCATTTCCATTAATTTATGCCCTCTAACCGCTAAGTTCCTTCTTCAACCTCATGCAAACTAAGTGTCATCTATCTACATACTGTAGGTGTAGACCAGGACATTAGATGACCCCGTGCAGGAACAATATAGGGTTCCTTGTTCATCAGCTGCTAATTTTTTCATTATGAAGAGGACTTTCCCTTATATTTCATTGGTGTGCCAGTCAGCTACTAATTGTGAGCCATGGAAAGCAGATGGAAATGGGACAGTGTCATAGGAATGGTGGGGTTTCAGACAGGTGTTTTCTTTTCTTTTCTTTTTTAACTTGTCACCGGCTCCATCCATTGGGGTTATTGGCTTCTAGGTTGGACAAGCCTTTCAAAGGGAATCTATCACCAGCGACCTCCCTATCCAGCTGTTGCATAGAGATATAGATATAGTCCACCTGATTAATGGGCTGTTTTGCTTTTGTTGATCTGAGACTCTATGCCTAAGTTAATAAATAATCAATACTTTTTCTTAATATGCAAATTAGGGCTTGGTGCAATGACGGCATCACCCTTTTACTTGTTGCACCCAAGCTCCGCTCCTTTCTGTGACCACCCCTCTGCTTTGATTGACAGGAGAAGGCAGTGACAAAGCAGCAAGAGAGGGGCTGACCACAGAAAGGACTGGAGCTTGGGTGCAACAGAAGTAATGGTGACATCCTCATTGCACCAAAGGTCTACTTTGCATATTATGAAAAAGTATCCTAAATCCTAAATCGGGAACTAAGCCTTAGATCAACAAAAGAAAAACAGTTTTTTTTATCAGGCGGACCACAGCTATGGTTTTGTGCAAACAGTTGGATAGGGAGGTCACTGGTGACAGATTACCTTTAAGTATTTTAGTATCTACTTTGACATTATTTGAAGGCCCTGTGTTACCACTGTGCAGTATTTCTATGGTTTGTGGTAGATAACATTTATTGTAGCAGAATATTCTAATATAATCTATGCAGTATGCTAGCTGTCTGAGAATTTTGGATGTAAATTTTATGACAAAAACTCCAAAATCTATAATTAGAGATGAAAAATTTGATTCAGGTTCGATTCAGACAATTCAGTCAACTAATTTGACTTGGGTTTGCATTGATTCTACCGAATGGCCAGAATAGTTGTGTATCACACTCTGAGGTCTCCTACAACCCCAAATCTTTTTCTCTTTTGTTTCTCACTTTTTTTTTAAATTAATTCTGCCTCTCTCCAAAATTCACCCAAATGGTCTTTTTCAGATCCACCTTGATTTTTTACAAAATTCTGGTTGTATCTGATTAGTATAGAATCGATTTGCTAATTTCTAACGAAAACATATATTACTTTTTTCAGTTGCCATACAAAGATGAAAAACGGAAACCAAGAAAAGAAGGGTGAGTTTACTCCTGGATACAAAACTCTAAATTGTTACAATCTACATATAATGACATGTTATAAGTACATGATTTGGGTTTGATTCAATTGTTTCTATTTCCAAGATAATTATAGAGTTGTATTAGGATATATTACTCAGATTTTTTGAATAGTTGAATATTGTCAACAATATTCTTACAGAAATGTGTTTGCTGCCAAAACATTCAAATGAATACTAAAGATTTTCCTTCTCAGAAATCTGGGGTGTCAATTCTCCATGACCTACCAGGAGCAGTTTGAGAACATGAAGTGCTTTGATTATTTGGTCTTCATAATGCACACTGTTATTACACAATATAGTGTTAAACACAGTGGCATGACAGTATTTATTTTGCTCACTTACATAGCACTGCTATATGCCACAGAGCTTTACAGACATCTCTCAATCTAAGTTCCCTATCACTATGTCTTTGGAGTGTGGGAGAAAACCGGAGGAAACCCCCACAGAACATACAAACTCCATCCAGATGTTGTCCTTGGTTGGATTCAAGGGATAACAAATACAGTGATGTCACATTACAGTTATTACATTTATTTTTATCCATACACATACAAAAGGAACAGAAAAGAAAACTAAAAAATATATAATAGTGATAGATAATAAACACAGTGATGTCACAGTACAGGGATCATAAACACAGTGATGTCACAGTAATGAGATAATAAACACAGTGATGTCACAGTAATGAGATAATAAACACAGTGATGTCACAGTAATGAGATAATAAACTCAGTGATGCCACAGTACAGGGATAATAAACACAGTGATGTTACAGTACAAAGATAATAAATAGGGATGAGCGAATTTCTTGAAAATTCGATTCGGCTGATTCCCTGAATTTTACAAAAAGCTTCGCTTCGTGACGAATTACTTCGTCACGAAGCGCATTTTTTTGTAAGTAGTGGGTGCAATGACAGTTAGCTGCGATAGCACCGCCCCCGTCATTGTGCCCCTCAGATGCAGCGTTCATACATGATCGCGGTGTCTGAGTGTAAAAACAGTGTAAAATAAACATTAAAAAATACATTAAATCAAATTTACCTCCTCCACTTGCTTGCGACGGGCCGGCCGCCGCCATCTTGCTTAAAGATCTGGAGCGAAATATCGCGCGGCGCATACGTCACTACGCGTGGGATTTCGCCTGGGATCTTCAATCAAGATGGCAGCACTTTGTGGGATTTGATTCGCTCATCTCTAATAATAAACACAGTGATGTCACAGTATAGAGATAATAAACACAGTGATGTCACAGTACAGAGATAATAAACACAGTGATGTCACAGTATAGAGACAATTAAACAGAAGTGATGCCACGAGGCTGAAATAAACAATGGTACAGCATAGGGATAGTAAACACAGTGATCTCACAGAACAAAGTTTATAACCACTGTGATGTCACGGTACATAGATAATAAACTCATTGATGTCGAATTACATGAATAATTTAGAACATGATATTGTAACAATAATACACACACAAAAGGAACACAAGAAAGGTCACCATGTACATGTAAAGTGTGACATCACTGTATAGAGAAAAAAAACACTGATGTCACAGTCCAGGAATAATGCACAGAAGGTATCATGCACATAGAAGGGGTGATCATGGGGTTCGATAGTTATACTTATAATTGGGTCATTTACCCTAGTCATCAGTAACTACGCCTTATGTCTGGGCAGTAATGGACCCCCTTAATTGATGGGTCACATATGAGATGATATGCCTAATACTCTGGCACCCTAAAAACTATTTTTTTACATGAAAAAAAAAGAAACAGATAACATAGAAATTCATGTATCTCCAAGCTCAATAACTGTGACTTTATGCAGCCAAACAACTTGTTACTGGCTGCAGCCCGGAAAGATGATAGAACAGCTGTGTTGGATGGGAGTATGTGCAGGAAGAGAGGGTAAGTTGTTGTTTTTTTTGTTTTTGTTTTTTTGTTTTTTAATTTTACCAGCCCCCCGGTGAAATTAAAAAAAATGGGCAGCCCATTTAAATTTACATTAGCACAAAAGCCTTTTCTGCCCTACCATTCATCATATCATTCCTTTGTTATAAATATGGCATATCCCGTAAAATTCCTTCCAAATTCCATCCGAAGGCGGGCTCTGCTTGTTAATCTGCTCTCAAGACTCAAGGGAGTCTTTCACCTGTTTTACACCAATATAACTAAGAACACTGCCCCACAGAAGATTGCAGACACATCTCAGACATACCTGTGTGCGCTGTGTGTCTTTATTACATGTCCAGGAAAAGCACTTTTATTCTGCAGGAAAACAGCTCCCAAGTGCCCAGTTCTGTTGCTCCAAGTGCTCAAAACAAACCAAACTGAAGAGGGGAGGGTTGCTTTAGCTGCTCATATCTTGGGATTGGTAGCAGATAGAAAAAGTGTTCTGACCTTCTTTGAAAGCTGGCATTCCAAGCTTTCAAATGATACCAAAATCAATCGAGTTGGGAGAGAAAGCTGTTTTTAGTTTCAGCTGGGCACTTGGGAGCTGTTTTCCTGCAGAATAAAAGTGCTTTTTCTGGACATGTAATACAGACACACAGTGCACACAGGTATGTCTGGGATGTGACATGTAATACACACACAGTGCACACAGGTATGTCTGGGATATGACATGTAATACAGACACACAGTGCACACAGGTATGTCTGGGATGTGACATGTAATACAGACACACAGTGCACACAGGTATGTCTGGGATGTGACATGTAATACAGACACACAGTGCACACAGGTATGTCTGGGATGTGACATGTAATACAGACACACAGTGCACACAGGTATGTCTGGGATGTGACATGTAATACAGACACACAGTGCACACAGGTATGTCTGGGATGTGACATATAATACAGACACACAGTGCACACAGGTATGTCTGGGATGTGACATGTAATACAGACACACAGTGCACACAGGTATGTCTGGGATGTGACATGTAATACAGACACACAGTGCACACAGGTATGTCTGGGATGTGACATGTAATACACACACAGTGCACACAGGTATGTCTGGGATGTGACATATAATACAGACACACAGTGCACACAGGTATGTCTGGGATGTGACATGTAATACAGACACACAGTGCACACAGGTATGTCTGGAATGTGTATACAATCTTTTGGGGGGCACTGCTGTTAGTTATATAGGTGAAAAACAGGTGAAAAACTCCCTTTAACCCCAAACTTTAACTCCCTAGAACGCTCAATAAAATGGACAAAGGACATTTTCTTTTCTTCACAGTCAAGGCAAAGTGTTGGAATCGGAAGATTATTATAGAGAAATTTATTGCAACCATTCAGTGTCAATAAATAATCCAAAAACACATGATGGGTTTTCTGCCATGGAATTTTCTCTCCTAAACCCAAGCGAGAGGTAACGAATGCTTTTCCTAAGCTGCTCGTCCGGGTGAATGCTGCTGCTCATACATCCTAACCACGTCAAAGGGACCGGCATTCTAGAGAACTGGTTAGAATGGATGGGTTGAAGTGCTGACTTTAGGAACTGCTGTGCTATTTGCAAGGGCTGTTTCTAGGTATGAGATCCTATCACTCCCATACAATGGGAATGCTGATGTACACTGTATAATAATATTTTCCAATTTCTCTTCAATCCCTTTCCAGGAGCCATCTAAACTTCAGTTCATATGATATTAATGATAATATATACAAATTATAGCATTTGTGACTCATTGTTTGAAGCCTCTTGCCGTCAGTAATGGTCTATATATCTAAATTTCGCCTAGAAATTGCCCATTTGATAGGTTTAAAAGCCATGGAAATAAAAAGCAGTGCCAGGTTTACAACTTTGATTTTCATTGACAAAGCCAAAGAGAGAGGTAATATGCATTTGCATTCAAATTACCCTTTTACGTCATTTTAGGCTACTTTCACATCTGCTCTTTCCCTTTCTACTATGATGGATCTCAATAGCGGGGGAAAATGCTTCCGTTTTGTTCCCATGCATTGTCAATGGGGACAAAACTGAACAGAACGGAGTGCACCAGAATGCACTCCGTTCCGTTCCGTTTCTTTGCGAAGTATCCGTCATGACTCACTATTTAAGTCAATGAAGACGGATCGGTTTTCTCTGACACAAAAGAAAATGGATCCATCCCCCATTGACTTACAATGGTTTTAGAGACGGATCTTGGCAATAATACAACCGGATCCATTCATAACGGATGCAGATGGTTATATTATCATGACAGAAGCGTTTTTGCTGATCCATGACGGATCCAGCAAAAACACAAATGGGAAAGTAGCCTTACTGCTTTCCTCATAGATGAGTAAAGCCTGGCACACACATTTTTATTACAGACATCAGGGGCGTACATAGAAATCATTGGGTCCCATAGCAAGAATCTGAATTGGGCCCCCTAACTCCGCCCAGTCCAACCCCTGGCCAATCCCACCTCCTTCCCTGGCTCCTCCCCGGCCACACCCCCATTTGCTACAAAAGGAAAGGCCGTAGGAACAAAACCTGTAAAACGATGGAGGAATTGGATTTTTTTTCCAATTCCTCCTCACTTGGAATTTTTCTCTGCGTACCACTACATTGTATAGGGCATTGGGGCAACCACAAGGAGACGTTATACCATATGGGGCACTGGGGCAGCCACAAGGAGACGTTATACCATATGGGGCAGCCACAAGGAGATATTATACCGTATGGGGCAGCCACAAGGAGATGTTATACTGTATGGGGCAGCCAGAAGGAGATGTTACACTGTATGGGGCAGCTGACCGCTTCTATGAAGTCACAAAATACCGTATTTTTCATATCAGATCCCCCATAAATATCAGGCCCTCCATGTGAGACCCCCATCAGACCTCAATTCAGCCCTTTCAGACCCCCATCAGACCTCAAATCAGCCTCCATCAGACCTCAAATCAGCCCCCATCAGACCTCAAATCAGCCCCCATCAGATCTCAAATCAGCACACTCAGCCCCCATCTGACCTCAAATCAGCCCCATCAGACCTCAAATCAGCCCACTCAGCCATCAGACCTCAAATCAGCCCCCATCAGACCTCAAATCAGCCCCATCAGACCTCAAATCAGACCTCAAATCAGCCCCCATCAGACCTCAAATCAGCCCCCATCAGACCTCAAATCGGACCCCATCAGACCTCAAATCAGCCCACTCATCCCCCATCAGACCTCAGATCAGCCCACTCAACCCCTATCAGACCTCAAATTAGCCCCCTTCAGACCTCAGATCAGCCCACTCATCCCCCATCAGACCTCAAATTAGCCCCCTTCAGACCTCAGATCATCCCACCCAGCCCCATCATACCTCTAATTAGTCCCATCAGACCTCAGATCAGCCCCATAAAACTAAAATAAAAAACTTCTCTTACCTTTCCTGCGCTGCGGATCTGCTCCGGTCCGGCGCTCCTCTGTCTTCCCCTGCCGGCGCTGCACTGTCACCTGACTGCGTGCAGGGTTAGATCATAGTGCGCGCACTACGTCCTGACGCTGTATGGGGTCAGGAAAGTACAGCGCCAGGAGGAGAAGATAATGGAGTGCCGGACCAGAGCGGAGCCGCGCACACAGGAGGGTGAGTATTCTAAGCACTTGCAGCTCTTCTTCCCTGCTTCCATAATGGAAGCGCTCACTAGTATTCGCTTTATAAGACGCACGGCCATTTTTCCCCTACTTTTGTGGGGAAAAAGTGTGTCTTATAAAGCGAAAAATACGGTACTCGCTGTTTCTTAATACCGCCAAGACCAGTATATCGCCCAACACTAAGGGGGCGGGGCCTTTCATGCCCTACGGGCCCCCCTGTGCCGCGGCCCCATAGCAGTGGCGTGGTCTGCCTATATTGGCGGTACGCCACTGACAGACGTGTATTGTATGTTTAGGCAATACAGCTCCCATAGCCTACAATCGGCTCATACTATACCTCTATAAAAGCCAAAGATTGTATACTGTACATGCTGTATGAGTCCAAAAAATGAATAACATTCTCCATCAAAAACGGGTAACCTGGTGCCATGCAATGAGGACTTCTTGTGCTTCCACATAGGCTTCATAGACATTGGCCTTACTTTGTCTACAGTATAATGTACTTTACTTATGGCATCTTGTACTTACCCAGCATTTACAGCATCATTATCAGTATTTGTACTTACGAAACTGGCTGACCTGTTACATGTGTGCCTAGCAGCTGGTGCAGAGGTAGTGGTTGTACCTGGGTCTTGATGCCCCAAAGTCTCCTTTGATACTGTTCATAAGAAGGCACAAGAATTATAAATGGCACATGGTAAGATGGGTGGCCTGTGATATTGGGGCCTTAAAGCTTAAAGGTATGCCTCTGGTGCTATTTTATGCTTAGTGCATCTTGCTCCCCTTCCATGCAGTAAATCATTCCAATAATCTATGAGGAATGACCATTTAAAGGTGTTGTCTGCAATTATTCAAATACGTCTTTGTTAGAAAATTCCAAGAGAATAATAAATAAATAATTAAAAAGCTGATGAAAAAAATGTCCTGCTGCAGAGACTTCTAGCAGTTAGCTGTAATGTGCAAGGGAACCGACCTACATGTACTCAATTCTCCTATATCACCCCGGTGGTAAAATGAAACATTGCATGATCATCATTACAATCAACAAGCTGTCTATATATTTCAATAATGTCCCTAATGGATGGAAACTTGCCCTAACTCAATGAATTCATAATTCTTTAATAGGGCTTTGGGAATATGTTTTCTAAGCAAGACAACCCCTTTAACAATCTCTGAATTAAGAGCATGCTGTATGGAGTATATAGGCTTGCACGCTTATATTAGTGCAATGCAATTAGTATATTATTTTTGTACATTTTATGTATGGGAGTTACGAACATTGCCGTTTATGGTAAGTGCCTAGAACTAGAAGAGACCTTTTTCTGTAGTATTTTTCTCTTACTGATCCCGAAGTGAAAAAGAAAACAAGATTGTGTCTGACTGACCTATCTAATCAAAGAACTGTATCCTCTTTCTCTAGATCCTCAGCAGCAGATGGGTTAGAGCAAGAAAATGGAATGGAAAATAACCCGTATGACTACAGAAAACTACTCAGAAAAACATCTCAGCGGGATCGCCTTTTACATGATTTTTAATACATTTTTAAATTATTATTAAATTGTCTGTCTAGTTAGATGGTTATTTATTTGAGTGTTTGTAGCTCATTTCACAAAATCTATGTAACTTTTTGCTTGTACATTGTTTTACTGGCATCCAAGATTTTTAAACATTTTTTTTTTATTTGTATTTCATTGAGCTGGTGCTCTTTCCCTTCATGCCATAGCTTTTGCATTTCATTATTTCTTGCTCAATGGCTACACATTATTAAAAGAGTTGACTGAGGGATTAATATTGATGACCTTATCAGTATATGATTGACTCCCCTTGCCGATCAGCTGTTTGAAGAGACCGCAGACCTCATGGAGAACCGTGGCTTCTTTCTAGGACATATGATGTCACCTTCATCAGTTACATGGCCTAAAAGCAGCTCAGTCCCATTTAAAGGGGTATTCTCATCTTGGACAATGGGGGCATATCGCTAGGATATGCCCCCATTGTCCTATAGGTGCGGGTCCGCCGCTGGGATACAGTGGCAGCAGCAGTGGCAGTTACCATGACAATAGCGGCCCCATGACAGAGTGGGGACGGTGGTGGCAGCAGCAGCAGCAGTAATTGTGACAATAGTGGCCCCATGACAGAGTGGGGATGCTGGCAGCAGTAGTAGTGGCCCCATGACAGAATGGGGATGATGGCAGCAGGAATGGCAGTAACCATGACAATAGAAGGTCCATGACAGAGTGGGGGCTGTGGCAGTAGCAGTAGTGGTCCCATGACAGAGCAGAGATGGTGGTGGTAGCAGTTGCCGCAGTAGTGGACCAATAAAAGATTTGTGGGGGGGCAACAGCAGTGGCAGTAATGTTGTGCTAACATCCCTGTCTATTTTTCCGTTCTTCTCATCTGTCAGAAGAATAAAAAACAGAAAACTGAATCCTGTATTTTTGCATCCATAAAGCCTCTTTCAGACGATCAGTATTTGGTTAGTGTTTTGCATCAGTATTTGATCAGTTTTTGTAAGCCAAAAAGAGGAGCTGGTCCATAACAGAGATAAAATGGAGTTATTTACCTTTCATATCTGTCTTGGACCCACTCCTGCTTTTGACTTACAAATTCTGATCAAATACTGACCAAATGCTAAATGTGTGAAAGAGGCCATACGGATGCTCAAAATACAGGATCCTTTTTTTCTGTTCTTCTGACGGAAGAAGGGAAAAATAAACTATGATGTCAACACGGACAAACAGAGCAATGTGGTCCCATAACAGAGTAGGTATGGGGGCCAACAGCAGTAGCAGTAACAGGGACAATAGTGGCCTCATGATAGAGTGGGGAGGGGGGAACAGCAGTGGCATACAGCACAAGATGGAGGCAGATCACAGTAGTAGCAGAACAACAGCAGTGTAATAACAAGACCTAGTGGAATGCATATCCTTTTTAAAAAATGTAAGCCCCATTGTAGCAATGGCAGTAGAGGTATCGGGTGGGTGGCATCAGGCGGGTGGCAGTATCAGAATGGTGGCAGCAGCATGTGGCCAGAAGTAACGGCCCATTTTGCAGAACATTTCAGTGTGCCAGCACTCTACAGTATGATCATTAGTGGCAGAATGATCTATTCTGTTGCATCAGGCACCAGTGTATGGAAATCCTGGTTTATCCATGCCTGATTCATTTTTATGAAGGTTAGTCTCTCAACATTTTGAGAGGAAAGTTCTCTTAGGTGTAACTATGCTCCCTCAACCCCCGCAGCATTGAACACCTGCTCTGATGCCGCAGGAAAGTATGCCCATGGCAAACTCGGCCAGTTTGGGCCAACAATGCAAGTTTGCATGGCCAGTAGTCCAGGGGAACTTGGAATATGGGTGACAGGGTGCATCCAAGTATGCTACCACCTGCTGGTTGAGATTCTGCTGCTACTGGGTGGTTTCTTCAGTAGGTTGCTGAAGAAAACTGCTCATCATAGACTCCAGACTGAAGTTGTTGCATATGCAGCTGGTGTTTTTCCTGCCCCTCTCCACCAGTCATGGCAGTAGAGAGTGAGCACAGAGGTTCCCCCCAGTCAGACCTTTGTGGGGATGGGTGCTGCTCGTAGGCAGCCACCAACCAACTACACAGCAAGTCTCTTTAATAGTCAATTTTTGCATCCCTCTCAGAAGGTCTAAAAAGTACAGCCATGTTTGACTATCCCCTCCAGGATGTGGAGTGGCATGACATCATTCATCCTTTAGTTCTGCCGACTAACAAATTAAGTGGCCTCCTCAAAGGACCTGAACAAACGGCACGTGTCACTCATGAGCTGCCACTGGCTAACGCGGAAGTCATACTCGGGTGTAGTCCTTTCTGTCTGCGGCATTAAGAAGTTGTTGATTGCCTTCCTCTGTTCATACAGGTGGTCTAACATACGGAGTGTGGAGTACTAATGGGTGGAAATGTTGCATATGTTGAGGAAGGGAGTTTTTGCACAGTAAGAGTGGCTGAAGTGCATGCACAGTTTCCTGGACATTTCTAACAGTTCTTGCATTTCAGTGGAAGACTTGAGGAGCTGGGTGACAATAAGATTGAAGATGTGAGCCATGCAGGGCACATGGGTCAGCCCTCACTGATGCAGCACAGATATGTATCCGATCCCATTTGGGAGTCAGGTGAAAATGGGGCTTCATCATCATCATCATCAATCAACATCATCATCATCAGGGGTGAGGGTGGCAGTTTTTCCCTGAGACAGGGGCAGGGTGGCAGCATGCGGCTGAGCCAGCAGGGTGCAAGTGTGGCCATGAGCCAGCAGGCTGGCAGCAGTGTAAGATCTGGAGCCAAACATATGTAGGATCTGTGGGCAGAAGGTGAAGCACGGCCAGGCTGCCAATGTACATAACCATAAAGTGGCCTTGGAAAACCGTGGCGCTAATTTACTGTTACAGCCTGACAAATCTCCCAGTGGCCCATACTCTTTCTTCAGCAGCCAAGGCTCTACCACCTCTGCAGAGCTGTGTTTCCTTCTCATCGTCTACTGGTTCTGATGCTCCTCCTCCTAGTCATGTGTTTTACCAGCAATCAATCACTGGGGCGATTGCAAAGAAACAATAGTATGCACGCACTCATCCTACGGCGCAGAAGCTGAACATGCTCCTGGCCAAGTTGCTGGTACTACAGTCCCTTTTCATGTGGTTAACTATGCCCATTTCAGAGAATTGATGGCTTCTGCCAAGCCAAGGTGGAGAGTCTCAAGCCATCACTACTTCTCTAAAAAAGCTGTACCAGCCCTGCATACGTACATACAGCAGAAGGTGGGCCAGTCCTTGAGCTTGTCAGTGTCTGGTACAGTTCATGGCAGCACTGATGTGTGGAGCTGTAACTACGGTCAAGGACAATATATGTCCTTTACAGCCCACTGGATAAATGTGGGTTCTGGCCAGGCGCACCAGCAACTTGGCTTGGTGATTGCAATGCCGCCTCCACGTTCTTATACTGTGATTCAGGCGCCAATGTTCTCCTCTGCCACCTTATCCTCCTCCTTGTCCTCAGCCTCGAATGTAGGCACAGTTCTTAGTGTTCCTCCTGTATACCACCTATGCAGAGCACGGGGGTGTCACGCTGTTCTCCACCTGGGGGGATCATCAACCAAGAAATTGAATCCTGGGTGTTTCCTAGCCAAATGAAGATCAGAACTAGGGATGAGCGAACTTTTGAAAAGTTCGGTTCACTTCGCTTCGGCGAACTTTCTTGAATTTCGGATTCGTACGAACCGAACCTAAAACAAACCTTGCTATAACGGCTGAATAATTGCTTCTACAATAATGGGAGTCAGATAGGGTATAGTTTTGTTTACTTGCAGTTGCTATTACAAAGAAAAATGGAAAAAATCCAAGTGACTTCAACAATGGCGACGCAAAATATACGCATATTAGAGAATTTACACTAATGCGTACGCTAATGCGAACATTCCCGCACAAATAACGAACATACAGTGTAACGTTGTCAAAGGTGCGGTACTTAACTGAATATGTACGCATTAGCGTACGTATACACTGCGTCTGCGAACATTCCTACTCAAGTAACGAACATACAGTCTAGCGTGTCAAAGGTACGCTACTTAACCGAATGAGTACGCATCAGCGTACGCATACACTGCGTCCACGAACATTCCTACTCAAGTAACGAACATACAGTGTAGCGTTGTCAAAGGTACGCTACTTAACTGAATATGTACGCATTAGCGTCACGAACAGGATGAGTCTGAAGTCCCTGTACCGTTAAGGCCACAGCTCAACCATCCCTAAAACAGACTTTAAATTAATAGCCTTTTATCTACAAGGCAAAAGAATTAGTCAGAAAACCTGACAGATGTCTACTTAAAAATGACTTTGACACAGTTGCTGCGGTGCAGACGGCGCAAAACGCTGCGCGCCGGCACCAGAAGAGTTAACAACGCCATTTTCTCACTAGTGGCGCAGCTTCTTCATGCTGAAGCAAAGAAACCGTCCCCTCAAAAGCGTGAAAACCATGGCACGGCCCCCTGTAGTGCGGGAAAATGTAATCCATCCCGCCAGGAACTTGCTGGGGGGAACATTGAGAGCGAACACTCCACCCCCTTAGCTCCTCCTTCATCTCCGGTGTATGCGAAGAAAGAGAGAGGCAACAACATGGCGTCCCGTCAGCGCGGCCCCAGTTGGGGGGATATGGTCTGGGGCACCGACCAATATGAGCCTACACCTAGACCAGCGGAGGTTCGCCTGGACCAACTTATCCGCAAGGCACAGCTGGTGCCGAACCCCGAAGTGCCTCATCTACCGGTGATAGCATCTGGAGATCCTGCAAGCGAGGCCGCACACGTGGTCCCGAAGATGGACGCAACCAGCGGTGCACTCAGGAAGCCACCATACGTCCGGGCCAAAGTCCGAGTCGAGACGGCCGGGCCTGCGGAGGAAGTCCACAACCGAGTGGCCGGAGTCCCCACCTCGCCTAAGCCCCGACATAACGACCTCCGACAGAACCCCATCGTTCCTGCTACGGTAACTAAAAATGTTACTACCCTGTGGGACTATAAAAGGGTTGTAGAAGAGTGGGTGGTCGAGGTGCTGGAACATCCCCGACGTGGTGACCCGACTCTCGAAAGGCGCACCGGGACTGTGCTTTGGTTCAGCGTGGACCGTGGCGTTCATCACAGATGAGGAGTCCGCTGAGGAGCTGTACGTTAATCGTCGCTCCATGAAGAGGCCGTACCTCCCTCCAGCACGACACAACCTCCATACGGGCGACTTCGTAGAATTCACACCTATGAAGAGCCTACAAGGCCCCTTTGCCACCGGGGTGAAGGTCATCACCAGACCACCGAGGCCGGAGGCACCTCAAGAGGAATGGGAAGATCACTCCACGACCGCCACCCTTACTCACTGTCCACGAGAGGATGAAGCGGGAGACAGTCAGCCAGGAGCAAGACCTCTTCTCGGCGAGCCGGAGCTACTCATTCCCGAGCTTCCTCCACCACCAGCGTTCCAGGTGGGGCAGATTACAGGCAGCAGATTTATTTTCAACCCCCTGGCCACCTACCACCTGATGCAGGAGGCACCAGCAGCCCAATCTGTTGCCCGGGGTAGGCCTCTGGCCGAGCCTCTACAACCCGAGGTTCGGTCGCCAGTGGGCCCGGCAGGAGCATCCGGGCCTTACAGGGTCCATTCCAAAATGGCTACCACAGTCACCAGTGTGACCACTGGGACCCTGCCCCGACCAGTGCCACATCTATCTTTAAGAGGACGCTGGGGAATGGCCGCTGCCTACCGTGAGGCCTATCAGAGGCAGGAGCACCCTCTTATGTCGTTCAGCTCCAGCAGCGACGAGGAGGATGTGCCGGCTTTCCACTAAGGGTAGCCCACACTCAAGTACTGGCAAAGAACTACAGGACTAATGGGAGCCACCCCGTGGACTGAGCCCTGACTGGTGAGAACCTGTTGGCTATGTTTTAATTTGTTCTGTTGCCCATGTTTTAAGTCTCCACCATGATGGACACGTGTGGCTGGACTCCCCCCATCTGCAATAATCCAAGTTGCGCCATGTTTGCACACCACATCCTTTTTACCCCCTTTTCAGGTTGTTGGAAAATCACTTTTAAAAGGGTTTGTCAAGAAACCTTTTCAGCTATTTATAACCTATTTTATTACCCATGTGGATTACAAATTTCAATTGAATTTTGGACTTTGTCCCAGTCTCAAGCCAAAGAAGAAGAAAAGATGGACTTGAATGTAACCACAGATATCCTATATTATGCTTTTAATATATTTGCACTTAAATGTTTGCACTAATATTTTAACTTTCATCAAGGATCAAGAATATTGCCCATTGTGTGTGTTTCTTTGCAGGTGCCACAATGTGTCCTCCAATGCACTTTAATGTATGGTCATGCACTTAGCCAGATAGTTAGCACCTTACTTGTCTCTACCTCAGATATATATGCTGCCTCTGAGGGCGTTTCACACTAACGGTTCATGGTAGCCAGGTGTCAGAGCCACAAGCAGTTTTCTCTTATTCCTTCAGGGTTATCCTCGCTGCTATAGATGTGTCTTATATGTGTCAGGAGAGAATAGTCACTCACTGGAACTCTGTTAGGACAGGTAGATTCCTCCTCCTAGTTCACTATGTCCTGAGGCCTTGAGCACCGCCACTAGGCAAAAAATAACTTGCAGCTACTGATAGACATCAAGGTGACAAAGCGTAAAGCATTATCAGGCTTTGGTGCTTGGAAGGGATTACAGAATGAAGCCACCCTTCCGTTTGCGGGCTTATCATTTCACAATGGTGGGATTACAGAGTGAAGACACCCCCATGCTTTCTTTGGTATTCGTGGCCAGAATATTCAGAGTCAGTCAGAAATGGTTGCTTAGTGCAGTTTACATAGGTTGTTCGTCTGCTGAGAGGGGATAACAGAGATCGGACACCCTACTCACAAGGCAGGAACGTACCAGCATAGTAGCGCAATAGTCTATATGTGTATGTAATGTCATTTATATGTATCTGGTGGACCAGCAGGTGTCAGTAAATACTCTGGCAGATTCAGATGTAGTTTTACCAGAATGGTACGGTCCTTAGTCCATTCTGACCCCCTCTGCTGGAGAGAAGTTAAGTTACTCCAACTTCCTGCAGTGAGGAGGAAATGACAGTTTAGTCAGGGAGTTGTCCCCTGTACCCTGATTGGGGAGGACATGTGCAGGACAGCAGAGCACCTTCAGCTCTGCTGTACCCTAAAGACAGAGTAATATAGTCAGCAATAAGGCACACCAATACTCTCAAGGGAAGCCAGACTTAAAGGGAACCTGTCATCTCCGAAACACCCCCTGAACTAGAGTAAGCGGTGTATAGTGTAAGTGATGCTGAATCAGAATATATAAGTTTTATCTTCATACTCACTTCCATTCCGACGCTGTGCTCCTACAAACTGGCAGTAAAATACATTGAGAGGACTCTTCTTTGAGTCCTTTCCATTATGTGAGTTAGCACCGGAGTCCACTGAGTGCATTTTACTGCCGGTTTGTGGGAGCACAGAATCAGAATATAAGAGAGTATGAAGATAAAACTTACATATTCAGATACAGCATCACTTACACTATACATCTCTTACTCTAGTTCCGGGTGAGTTTCGGAGATGACAGGTTCCCTTTAAGAGGTAACCTCAGCTTAGAACTGGAAGCCTGAAATTTGAATTTCCAAGCATCTGCCAAGTATAAGCAATAAGCTGCACTTGATAGACACCAAGCTGAAGGATGAACTGAGTTATTTGCATTCAAAGTTAAGTCAATAAAACTACGTTGGACCATTCCCAAAAGTCTGCGCATCATTCCCATCTGACGACCCTCAATTATTACTACTAGTAATTTTCTGCAGCCGGAGCCACCGCCTGGGGCCTGTTCATCTCACAAGGTAGGAACACCGTGACAATCCCACCAAAGACTTAAGTGGCCTAAATACCCCTTGGCACTCCTACCACTGGGACATAAAGGAAAATCACCTTAGAGGGCCCTGGAGGGGGGAAAGGGTCGCCCCCGTAGCAACCACGGCACCCCGGGCACTGAAACTGCCGAGACTGAACTCTATAAACCCCCCACCAAACCACCCTCGCAGCCGGCCAATAAAACACACAACACCTTAAGTCGGGTAAGGGTCGGTCACAGCTTTATTTTCTTATCTTATTCCAAAGCTGGGAAGCTTTCAGTCAAGATGCTGGAGAAAGAGGCCGTCCCCCTATCAGGGCCATCCTTTTAATCCCTTAGCCGCTACCACCACTTCAGCCAACCAGGACGCAGGGGTGTTGGTTAAAAGAAACACCCTCTCGCTGGTAATTAGAAACAGTGTCCACAAGAGAAACACCCCCATGGGCAGAACCATTTTTTCCCCTTGCTGCAGGCTGAGTTTATTAACCCTTTAATGCACCACCGCTCGTCAGTCATAGACGCCTTCACTTAGGCACCTAGGCGTCCGCTAAATTCAAAAGTGTAATTGGTGAAACTTCTGTCTTCAAAATAGAATCTAAATTTATGCTTTATCTTTTGTAGCTCAGCACAGGACAGTCAACGTTTTAAAAAAAACCCTCTAACATTAGAGCTAGTCTAGTAGGATACGGATACAGTGAAATAGACAGACAACCTCACCCACAGAATCCATGAGGTGAAGAAAGGACATTTTAGAAAGGCACAGATTCAAGAAGGCTTTATGCCAGTTCCATTATCCAAAAATACGTGTCAAATTTTCATGAAATGGACACCTCACTGGCACTCGCTTTACTAATTGACGCAACTACT